>SJYA01002511.1:32663-48270 GCA_006410615.1 Neotragus moschatus | reverse complement strand
CAAAGTGAAAAGAGAACCTACTGAATGGGAGAAGATATTTTCGAAAGACAAGACTGATATAGAGTTAATATCCAAAATATATAAATAGCTTATACAACTCAGTATCAAAAAAATCAATTAAAAATAGGAAGAAGAACTGAGTAGACATTTTTCCCAAGAGGAACTGCAGATGGCTGACAGGCACATGAAAAGATAGATGCTCAACATCACTAATGATCAGGAAAATGCAACTCAGAATCACAAGGAGGTATCACCTCACACTGTTAAAATGGCTATCACCAAAAAGAATACAAACAATGTTAATTGACTTTCAACAGTTATTAGTAGCAATTACCAACATTTATTTGCAAAGTAAAAAGCAAATGGAGTCCTGTATTTATCACTGTTTACTTTATTGTGCTATACTTTTCTTTAGTTTTAAAACATTTAATATTAAAAAGAGGAGCAGATTTGTTACACCATGCCACTCATCTTGATGGGACATCTTTACATTTAGGCTACCTCAGTGAAATTAAATACAATTCTGTTGTAACAGCAGAAAATCACAGACTATCTGTAGGCTTTTTTCCTAGCAAAATTCAAAACCAAATAGCAAGGAAACAGCACCTAAAATCTTCTTAGAAAAAAATGTAGCTTAAATATATGTGATCATAGCACACTTTCTTAACACAAAGACCATTCTTAAACATGAAAGAGTTAAAAACTAAAACACCTATGAATCCTTTATACACAATTCATTTTTAAGATTTTCACCCTAGAACCATGACCGTGTTTACTGCTTCTGAGGTTTCTATTTGAAGAATATACCAGATTTACAGCTTATTTTATGAAAGGCCTATTTATGTCATGTACTTTATTAAGCATCCTTTACAAATTTTACTGAATTATCTTAATACATGTAGCAGGTACATGTTATACCTACATCTTATACCAGGATTGTATTTGGAGGCTATAGTGAAGAAGTTATCAGGATCACTACCTGGAAAATCCCATGGACAGAGGAGCCTGATGGGCTACAGTCTGGAGTTGCTCAGAGTCAGACATGACTAAGCTCCCATGCGTGTGCACATCAGGATCACAAGGCTTGTAAGAGGTGGAACCAAGATTTGAGCTTAGGAATGGTGATTTTAAATGCTATGTTCTCCACTACCATGCTGTCTCTCTCATGGATGAAGATAATAGCTTTATATTGTTGCAAAATCACAAATCTTAATTAAGCTAAAGCAATAGAGTACCTATTTAATTTTCCTTAAAAAAAAAAAACTGTGTTAAAAAAAAAAATAAACTACCTGATTGTCTAGGGACAAAAATCCTCTACTTTTGTTCAAGAACCTCTTACAGTAGTTAATCAGATTTTCAGTGGTAAAATCTATTCTTCAATTCAACACAGCCTTTCTACAATTTAATCTGTTAACTCTAATTCCCTCTCTAGTGACAGATATCGGGAAACTGGTGTCTTCTTTACAAAAATACTTCACAGAAGTGAAAAATATCATTTGAAATTTCATCAGCTCAAGAGAAGAAATGAAGGAAGCCATAGTTGTAACTGGAAAGAATTAAGCTGATTTAAGCTCAATATATGGAGAGGGCAATGGCAGCCCACTCCAGTACAACTGCCTGGAAAATCCCATGGGTGGAGGAGCCTGGTAGGCTGCAGTCCATGGGGTCGCAAAGAGTCGGACACGACTGAGTCACTTCCCTTTCACTTTTCACTTTCATGCATTGGAGAAGGCAATGGCAACCCACTCCAGTGTTCTTGCCTGGCAAATTCCAGGGAACGGGAGCCTGGTGGGCTGCCGTCTATGGGGTCACAAAGAGTCGGACACGACTGAAGTGACTTAGCAGCAGCAGCAAGCTCAATATAAGGGGGCTTCTGTGGTGGCTCAGAGAGGTTACAGTGTCTGTCTCCAATGCCGGAGACCCGGGTTGGAACCCACTCCAGTATTCTTGCCTGGAGAATCCCATGAACGGAGAAGACTGGCAGACTACAGTCCATGGAGTCACAAAGAGTCAGACATGACTGGGTGACTTCATTTTACTTCAAGCTCAATATAATAGCTCAGAGACCTTTCAAACACTTTTCTCAAATGAATATGAAGACAATTTTTTTTTTTAAATCACTTCATGCCTAGTATATGATAGCCATCCCCATACCACNAGAAGACTGGCAGACTACAGTCCATGGAGTCACAAAGAGTCAGACATGACTGGGTGACTTCATTTTACTTCAAGCTCAATATAATAGCTCAGAGACCTTTCAAACACTTTTCTCAAATGAATATGAAGACAATTTAAAAAAAAATCACTTCATGCCTAGTATATGATAGCCATCCCCATACCACAGAATTTTAGGGGTTATATCTGAGTTATATTTGGATACGTATTTATACCAGTAAAGTATCACTCATGAATCAAAGTATTTTCAAGGATCGTAAAACTACTAGAGGCTATCTTGCTCCAGTGATTAGGACATCCAAATGCCACTTTTCACCAAAATAAATCATGACTAGTGGAGACAAAGTTTTAAGAAAAAAAGACACAAAGAGGTTAAAATTAACAAACATGGATAATGGTTGCCAACGTTTGTGTGAAAGTAACTGGGTTCTTCTGAGGTGGATTATTTCCTAATATAATGTGAAAAAATACCACAGGAGAATATGATATAAGAAGAATCTTGTGCTGGACTGAGCATAAAGAAAGTGGTTGTTAAAAAACACTAGGAATCTTGTATCCTTTTATATCTGTAATAAGCATCCAGCACTTAAGTACACAGTGCAAAGAACCTCTTTATTTTGTTTTAAAATACTGTGCTTGTTTTTTCTTTTTCACAGAGGTGCTGGGAGGATCTGTGAACAAAGGCAAAGATCATGACCATGCAAGGAAGCAGGAGATTAAAATTGTCCACAGTCAGTAATAATGAAGTAAGCTCTGTAGAAAAATAAAAATCAACACTTATTTGAACACTAGACTTAAAAAGCACAAGGTCAACCTTACAGGTAATAATAAGGCTTGATGTACAGTTTTTCAAGTGTACTCTGCTCTACTGCTTTCACCCATTGGAATGAAAAAACCTTTTCCTTCTGGTTTCAGTGACCTCCTCTGACCCATATTCTGTGAAGCCAACTTTTACTCATCCCTTACAACATGGCCTAAGGCTCATTATTCTACTTAAAACAATTTTCTTAGAAATAATTGCACATTTATTTTTCATGTGAATTTTAGGATCTCAATATCACACTGTAGTGCAATAGAAATTAGTCTAATATATAAATATTCCATTAGATGAAAGATATAGCCAGAAGTCCTGAATATAACTTTTCCTGGCTTTTAGTAACTTCACATATCATTATTATACACTTCCTGTTCTCAAGAAGGTTGACATACCCAAATTAATGTAGCATTTCCCAGGCTTTGCAGATGACAGGTGTGTCTGTGTCTGTGTGCAAATGAGCAACCTATGCTAACTTGTTATTTATGTTTAGAAGAAAAGAGTAAGTGTAATATGATGGCAGAAAACAACCACCACAGATAAGATTATTTACCTTCACTTTCAAAGGAAGGTTTAAAACAGAAAATCTTAACTTGAAGAGAACAAAATTTTCTCACTAATTATAGTATGTGCTTTGTGCTCATTCCTGTCCTGCTTTTTGTGGCCCCACAGATTGTAGCCTGCCAGGCTCTTGTGTCCAGGGAATTTTCCAGGCAAAAATATCAATGCAGCTTGCTAAGTCCTACTCCAGAAGAATTTCTTGACTCAGGGATCAAACTCATGTCTCTTATGTCTCCTGCACTGGTAGGCAGATTCTTTACTACTAGTGCCACCTGGGAAGCCTTAATTGTAACATGATCTAAAAATGTAAGAAATTCTCTGCATGTTATGTCACTAAACATTATGGGAGGACAACAGAGCACGTGATTACATACATTTAAAGAACCTAGTACATGCTGTGCATAAGGCATCCTTAGAGTAACATTTTCTAATGGGAGTTCAACACCAACAAATTAATATTTATAAATAGATATATGCTTCAAAGTTTTCAAGAAGCATAATTTTTTAATTTCAGATGAACAGAAAATATCTGAATTGTACCTGGTCAAAGAAGATGTCTTTTCACAGAAAAATGGCAGTTTCAAATCACAGACTTCCAGGATAAATGGATACAATTCTGAAAGCCTTTGACAAAAAGGCTTTAAAAAGAATGATGCACAATGCAAGTTTTGTATAAATATATTCTGAGAAAGCATAGTGATGTTGCATGTGTTCATAGTGTGTGTATATTCTCTGCTTTGTTATTTGTCATATATACACATATATTCATATAGTGGATGACTGTATATATACATGTATAGGCATATACATGTATATATTAAGGATATTGTATATACTATTATATAAAATGTGTGTATACATATGTGTGTGTATGTGTACTGTGTGTATATACTCTCTGTGTATATACAGGTTGAGAGAGAGAGAGCACAAATGATATATGGATCAAAATCCAAAATAAATAAACCTGTGTATGAATATAATATGCATGTAACTTGCCTACTCAGTATTCTTGCCTGGAGAACCCTGATGGACAGAGGAACTTGGCAGGCTACAGTCCATGGGGTTGCAAAGGGTCATACAAGACTGAGCAACTAATCAGAGAACATGCAACTTGCCTATAGATGTGCGTATTCAGTTGCTTCAGTGGTGTATGACTTTTTGCAACCCCATGGACTGTAGCGCTCCAGGTTCCTTTGTCTGTAGGATTCTTCTGGCAAGTATATTGGGGTGGGTTGCCATGCCCTCCTCCAGGGAATCATCCCAACCCAGGGAATGAATTTGTGATTACTGCATTGTAGGTGGATTCTTTAGCAGACTATAGGTATAGAAAATAAGTAATAATAATGATGCTTAAAATAACAATAATAAAAGGGCTAAAACAGAAATAATCATAGAAGCACTGAAGATTCAGAAGAAGAAGCGAAAGGCTTACATGAGGAATTGACAGGTAAGCTTAAGCTTGCAATATAGGATCAGTTCAGTTCAGTCTCTCAGTCGTGTCTGACTCTTTGNATATATTAAGGATATTGTATATACTATTATATAAAATGTGTGTATACATATGTGTGTGTATGTGTACTGTGTGTATATACTCTCTGTGTATATACAGATTGAGAGAGAGAGAGCATAAATGATATATGGATCAAAATCCCAAATAAATAAACCTGTGTATGAATATAATATGCATGTAACTTGCCTACCCAGTATTCTTGCCTGGAGAACCCTGATGGACAGAGGAACTTGGCAGGCTACAGTCCATGGGGTTCNAGCTGACTTGCTCCAAGTCGTTGCTGCATATATTACAATATCTAAGCCATTTAAGAATGCCTGGCATCCCATGTGTCTCAGGATTAAACTTAATGATGTCAAGAGAACATCCACAGTGGCTTATGTATAAGTGTCAGTCTCCTTCATTAGACTGTAAATCCCCATATTGAAGAAACTGTATTTTATTCACTTCTGTATGCTTCAATGCACCTTAGTAGAGTACCTTGAATTTAATAAGCCGTCAATACATATTGAGTTACACTGAATTATTTGCTCCTTCAAAATCCAGCTCAGACATCACTTCTTAGGCAAGCCTTTCCTGAGTTTTCCATGCAGAACTGATTATTCACTGAGTTATAGTAAGGATTGACTGTGACGGAGAAGCGGTCTTTTGAATATGAAAAGTTTCTACCTACACACAGAAATGAATATATGACCATACTGATGAAACTAAAGTTTCCTTTCCATGGAAACTTGATACATTGATTACTACAAAACAAGCATTTGACCCAAGTCAGGGGTCTTAGAGACCTTCACAAGAAGATAGGGAAAAAAAAAAAAAAAACAGTCAAGACATTCAAAGAGAGAAAGCCTTCATGTCCCTAATTTTTCTACTTCTTACAATCATGTTTTTATTTATGTACACTGTCCAGGAAAAATTAAATTTTGTCAAATTAAGCTTTTGAAACTTACAACCAACAGAATATAGACCAATATACCTTTCTAACTGATAACTTAACTATTGTCTTTTTTTTTCTTTCTTTTCTTCCTCTCTTTCATTTTTCTTCCTCTTTCATCCTCTTCCTACCTAGTGTGTTTCTTCTTTCTTAAAATGTTTAAAAAAAAATACAATCAATCTCTATTTATTATACCTCAAAATCATTTTCTAAATCGACCTACTTATGTCTATGTTCAATTGTCTCTGAATTATACAGCTGGATAGACATACAGATAAGCAAATAACAGATACTATTTTTATGTATTATCCTTTTCCAAAATCTTTTATTAGCTTTTTATTTTGTTCAGAATGAAATCAGAGACTTTTATTGTGAATTATCTAGCTCTACGCAATACAAGATGAGATTCCTGCCTAACTTTACAATTTCATCTACTTCCCCTACCCTTTGTTTAAAAAGTGATTCAGTCACCTGTCTTTGCTTGTTCCTTAATCACAGGGTACTCACCTCTGCTATGGATCTTGGCACTAACTATTTTTACTGTTTGATATGCGTTCATGGCTCATATATGCTCTCATTTATCTTAAATCTCACTTTCTCAGTGATCCCCTCCTTGCATTCCCANCTCTTCCTACCTAGTGTGTTTCTTCTTTCTTAAAATGTTAAAAAAAATACAATCAATCTCTATTTATTATACCTCAAAATCATTTTCTAAATCGACCTACTTATGTCTATGTTCAATTGTCTCTGAATTATACAGCTGGATAGACATACAGATAAGCAAATAACAGATACTATTTTTATGTATTATCCTTTTCCAAAATCTTTTATTAGCTTTTTATTTTGTTCAGAATGAAATCAGAGACTTTTATTGTGAATTATCTAGCTCTACGCAATACAAGATGAGATTCCTGCCTAACTTTACAATTTCATCTACTTCCCCTACCCTTTGTTTAAAAAGTGATTCAGTCACCTGTCTTTGCTTGTTCCTTAATCACAGGGTACTCACCTCTGCTATGGATCTTGGCACTAACTATTTTTACTGTTTGATATGCGTTCATGGCTCATATATGCTCTCATTTATCTTAAATCTCACTTTCTCAGTGATCCCCTCCTTGCATTCCCAGCATAAAGGATTTTTTCATCCCTCCTGATAGCATCGCATGTTTTCATTTTCATTACAGTTCTCAGTATTACCTGTTATTTGTTTATTTATTTATTACCTGTCTCTTTTATACTTCATGGGGCAGAAAACTGGTCACTTCTGTAAGCAAAGCATAATAAAGGGTTCACAGCAGATCCTCAATGAATATATACAGAGCGGAGTTTTCAAAGTGGGATAAAGCAAAGTCAAAACTGTAAAATTTGTATAAGAATATACATCTTGTAATTACCACGTTGAAACTGCAAAACATTTTTTTAATTTTCAAAAGAAAAGTGTTTTCCGTATAGCCATGGTTCCTTTAGATTTGTCTGCCTTTCTAGAATTGTTCCTAAAGCTAATATATTCCTTATATTCCAACTTTATTCATTATAGATGAATTAATATAACATCTGAACATACTTGTATGGGTGTAATGATTTTCCATGGAGTATGGTGAGGGTGAAAGTGAAGTGTTAGTTCCTCAGTTGTGTCTAACTCTCTTCGACACCATGGACGGTAGCCTGAAATGTCCAGGCAAGGATACTGGAGCTGGTAGCCATTCCCTCCTCCAAGGGATCTTCTTTACTGTCTGAACCACCAGGTAAGCCCATTCTGACGGTGTCTCTGTAACAAATTAATATCTTTGAAGACTTGTTTAAAAACTGATCAGGACTACAGACTTAAGATTCAGAGACTTACTCAAGCCCACACAATCTAGAAGTGGAAATCGACCTAGGATTAAGTTCTGATTAAGTCCTAATAAGTATTCCTATTTCCGTTTTTTGTGGGCCACAATACATCAAAGGCATGCATTCTGCAATTACTCAGAGTGGTCCTGTAGGATTACTCCATATAACTGGGTACAGAAAGTATTTCTCATGGCTGCATTCCCTTCCCTGTACAACCTGCCAGCTCATCTGCCAAATAAACTATGTCTTAGCTTCTCCTTCTGTTTCTATGGAGAAGATCCTAAGTAAAGCTATGGAAATAACTCAACACAAAAAGCTCTTACAACAATCCACCATCTCCCCTACACCCAACACAGACATCCTGTTTAACCACAGAAGTGACTACTATTAATTCTAAGACTTTGGGCAAATCATCTGATTGCACTGAGCTGTTACCTAATCTGTAAATCAAAGCTATTAATGTTTAAAACTTCAGTGGTTTAAATATTTTGAAGAAAAATAAGTGTATAAAAACAAAGAAAAGTCACTTAAATCACTATTATGTGTTTCATAAAACTGTTACAAAATGGGAAGAAATCTAAGTGTAAGAGCAAGTGACAGTATGATCACTAGAAAGGTGAGAATATATTTTGTATTGGTACATTAAAGGTGCATTTGCGTATCAGCACCTGTTGCTGATTTTCTCTCTTTGCCTCACTCGTTTTAGTTGTGTCATCAAATGCTGCATAATATCGGCGAGGATACTAGTGCATCAAAGAAAGCAACACATTCAGAATTGTCCAAGAAAAGACTGGAAACCAGAATAGAAAGATCTCTCCGTGAACATGTGTGTTTTCACCTTGAATTTTAGAAAATCACCTCATTTAGCAAATGCTTATTCAGCATCTACAACATTTGAAAGTGTATGCTAAGGCTTGAGGAGAGAAAAAATCAATACATGGAGACAACTTCTGGGTAATCTAATGGGTGCTTGTTTATATTATTTACAACTTAAATTATAACTAATTCCATTATTCATCATTTCCTTGTTGATGTCACATTATTTTGAGCATGATTCTTGCTATAAATGAGCTCTTTGATCTGAAAGCATGATTTTATATTTTCAACGGTCTATGGATATATATATGTATGTATATACATAGAGAGATGGAAATTATAAATAATAAAAAAAAATTAAACACTGAATGTGACTTGAACGATCTCATCTTTTCTTTATGACTGATTAATAGTCTAATCACTAGAACTACTTTTGCTTCTCCCTACATATTTATTCATAAATTTAATATGCATGAAGATTTGCTGATTTTATCAGCTAAAAGATCACCACTAACATAATAACATAATAATAATAATAACAACATATATAACAACATAATAACAACAGTATGCAAACAATTAGCTTGAAAATTTCTAGATTTTTTTTCCCTCCCTCTTGAAAATGAATGCTTATTATTCAAATTCCAGAACATAAATAACTTAATAGGATAAAAATTTCACTGGAAATGACAGTTTTGTATAGTTTGACTTCACATATCCTTTCAAACATCTTTTTCTAATTAAAAAAATGTATGTAATGTAATTAAGTGACAAGAATGCCAAGGATTAGGCAGTTAAATGTAATGTGTAAAAATCAGAATACAAGAACTAGGTATGACTGTATTTGTAGAAAATGACTTATTTATCTTTTACTTGGAATTATCAGAAGTCTTTGCAAAATATAGAAACAAAATTGGGGCTGCATGCAAATTAGAATTGGAATTAAGTCGACTGAATATACATAAAAAGGATTCTCTATTAAAATGAAAACAAGATATTTAACCCAAAGAGTGGTAACTATATTATCATTGTTCTTTAAATCAAAAAGCTAAATGATTAGAATGATATGCATTACATAATTATATCTAGAGAAAGTAATTATGATAGGGCCATGTGAATTGTCATGCTTAAAGGTCAACAGAGGGTAAATATTAGCAAATTCATATGCTTTCAATTAAACACCAGAAAATGTTTGGTGAAGGGTAAATTGATGAATAATTGCCTAATGGGAGCTATCCAGGAATATCTAGATTGAAAAATCCACTAGATACAGCAGAAAGTTTTATTTTTAAGGAACTGTGGAGCAATATATTGTTGTAAGTGATATATAGAACTAATAGCCAAATATTAAGGAGATACTGAAGCATAGAATCTGAATTATTTGATAATTTTCTTTTGTACGTCATTGAATGAAAATTTCCAGTGAAATCAGGATAGAGTTTTAAACTGAGCTTAAGCAGTAGCATTAATGATAAAACCAAAAACATTTCAAAGCTTATCATGATTGAGCATTTTCTTTGCTTACTTTCATAAATACAAAACAATTTCCATCTTTAGCTCCAATACCTTCAACACACAACTTCTAAAATCATCCTGTGCGTCAGTCAAGGTGACAGAAAGAGAGTGAGTATGAAATTGTGCTAAGCCAAGGAGCCACAGAAGTCTAACTCTTACTCCACTGGGTACAACTCAACACATGACCATACTGAATTTTGAGGGAACCTAGGAAACACAGTTTAATGTATGTATAGGTAGAAAAGAAAAGTGCTTTTGGTAACTAGTAATCACTAATACCGTATTTCCTACTAGAATTTAGTTAGTAATAGTCATACACATTTGCACTAGATTCTCAGCTGTCTATTGTGAGGCCTCTAGGCTTAACAGATTGTTAAGCTTTTCTCTAGGCTTTTAATTGTGTGTTTTTTTTTTGGGGGGGGGAGCAGGAGACATTTAACAATACTTTAAATACAGTAAAATTCACCATTTTTATTGCTCATTTCTATGAATTGTGATAAACATTTACATTCATGTATCTACCAACATTAGATATATACATAAACCTGAATCACCTCAAAATACTTCCCTGTGCACCTCTGCAGGGAATTTTTCTATCCCTGACTCTGATCAGCAACTGATCAGTTTTTTGTTTGTTTGTTTTTCATCTCTACAGTTTCACTTTTGCAAGCAATTCATAGAAATAAAATCATATGATACACAGTATTTTGTGTTTATCTTTTTTATTGAATATTGATTTATTTATGCATCTGAGAGTGATACTTATATTTTATATCTCAATAGTTCACTCTGTGTATTAATATTTAATTGCATGAATCACAGTCTCGTTTCCCATGTGCCAGTTGAAGGGATTGTGAATCAAAAATAAAGGTATTTTGAAAACCCACACCTAGTTCTTGCTTGAACTTGGGTAACCAGTAAGATTCCTGGTTAATATGGTGAGTACATGTTCATTTCCACAAGCAACTGCCAAAAGGTTTTCCAACATAATTAGTAGCCTTTACAGGTAATTATTTCAATTAAAAAAAAAAACTAAGTATATATTATTTCTATTTAAAGTAAGCTATTCTTAAACCAACTTGGTAAAATATACAAATCATACAATTCTCTCAAAAATCATCATTTAAAGTTTTTATGATGTTTTCTGATCTTCTAATTTAACTTTCTTTTAAAACATATGAGTTCATTTGTCTTTGATTTCTAAAGTATGCAATACACATATAAGAAGAAAAAAAATATATTTTCTAGGCTGCTTGAAAAATTTTGACAGTTCAATTCCAATTAAGTGCATATAAAATGAGGGTCACAAAGGTAAACCAACACTCATTTAAAAAATCAGTTACAGGACACATGTTACCATATCAACGGAGACATTTAACAAACATTTTAGAAACAAAAAAGGCATTCACAGTAGCACATTATCCCAGCAGGCAAATTCACTAGGGTTGCTAATGGTGTCTCACTAATTGAGGAATAAAGAGCTTCTGTCACATTTATAGCTTATTCATATTAGTTATAATAAGAGGAAAAAAATCAAACGTGTATATGGAAATGATGAAGAGTGGAGATAAAAGTCCTTTGCATAGTTTTAGGACCCTTTTTTTCTTCCTTTAACCCTCCCTTCCTTCCTTTCAACTAAGTTATGAAAACTGGTAAAATTTCATGACAAATTACTTATCGCTGCTTTAGCCACCTTGTCCCTTTGGCTTTTCCTTACAGCTGCTAATCATAACTCTGCCTCAAGGCCTTTGTAACAAAAATTCCTTTAGTCTGATTTCTTCCCCAGACAGCAACTTGACCTGCATTCTCACTTAAGTCCAGAGCTTTGCTCAAATGTTATCTTGCCAATACAGGTTTTCCAATTATATCAACATATACAGCAGAGCGTCCTTAAAAAATTCAATCATCTATTTACATCATATTTTATTTCTCAGCACTTGCCCCAGCAAGCGTGATTGAATGAGTTTAATTTATTAAATGTCTTATGCACCTTGCTTTCACATATCATTGAAAATTTTAAGAATTTGCAAATTCATTAACTTGCAATGCAATGAACTACCATTCAAGTTCATGAGTTAAACATTTCCCTGTTGTTTATTCTCTTNTTACATCATATTTTATTTCTCAGCACTTGCCCCAGCAAGCGTGATTGAATGAGTTTAATTTATTAAATGTCTTATGCACCTTGCTTTCACATATCATTGAAAATTTTAAGAATTTGCAAATTCATTAACTTGCAATGCAATGAACTACCATTCAAGTTCATGAGTTAAACATTTCCCTGTTGTTTATTCTCTTTAAAATCATTTTTTGAATCAAAATATAAATTAAGTATTTAATTTGATATACATAATTCCTTGTTGTCATTGTTCAGTTGCTCAGCCATGTCCGACTCTTTGCAATCCCATGAACTGCAGCATAGTAGGATTCCCTGTACTTCACCATCTAGTGGAACTTGCTCAAACTCCTGGCCATTGAGTTGCTAATGCCATCCAAGCCTCTCACCCTCTGTCATCCCCTTCTTCTCCTGCCTTCAGTCTTTCCCAGCATCAGGATCTTTTTCAAAGAGTCAGTTCTTCTCATCAGGTGGACAAAGATTTTGGAGCTTTAGCACCAGCCCTTCCATAATATTCAGGGTTTATTTCCTTTAGGATTGACCGATATGATCTCCTTGAAGTTCAACAAACTCTCAAGAGTCTTCTCCAACACTACAATTCAAAATCATCAATTCTTTGGCACTCAGCCTTCTTTATGGTCCAACTCACACACCCTTACCTGTTCAGTTCAGTTCAGTTCAGTTGCTCAGTCGAGTCCGACTCTTTGCGACCCCATGAATTGCAGGACACCAGGCCTCCCTGTCCATCACCAACTCCCAGAGTNGTTTGAAGTAAGCAATAATATTAGAAATATACCCTGCGGGGAAAAAAATCTACCTTTGTAAGAAAAAACTTTAAGACTAATTTAATTTACCAGAGAAGAGGAAACCATTACATGAAATATCAAATTCCACAGATATTTTATTTTTTAACTTGTTCCAAAAATGCAGAAATGGAATGAATGATATATTTTACAAACATCATGTGCTCACCAACTACTTACAAAAGTTATTAGCTCATAGCCAATCTTGTTCTATATATACCTATTCTGACAGCACTGATTCCCAGAAAGGGAAAAAATAAGAAGCAAATCACAGAAAGATATAATTCATCTCACATATCTTTTAGTATACATATACAACTTAATTTTGTATATGATAGTATACAAAATATCAGTATATGAAACTGATACTATCATTGGAATTAAAACATGTATAGAGATCAAATCTTTTTGACTTTTTATACTATTCATGGGCTTCTCAAGGCAAGAATACTGAAGTGGTTTGCCATTCGCTTCTCCAGTGGGCCACGTTTTGTCAGAACTCTCCACTATGACCCATCTGTTTTGGGTGGCCCNAAAAAATAAGAAGCAAATCACAGAAAGATATAATTCATCTCACATATCTTTTAGTATACATATACAACTTAATTTTGTATATGATAGTATACAAAATATCAGTATATGAAACTGATACTATCATTGGAATTAAAACATGTATAGAGATCAAATCTTTTTGACTTTTTATACTATTCATGGGCTTCTCAAGGCAAGAATACTGAAGTGGTTTGCCATTCGCTTCTCCAGTGGGCCACGTTTTGTCAGAACTCTCCACTATGACCCATCTGTTTTGGGTGGCCCTACATGGCATGGCTCATAGCTTCACTGAGTTAGACAAGGCTGTGGTCCATGTGATCAGTTTGATTAGTTGTCTGTGATTGTGGTTTTCATTCTGTCTGCCCTCTAATGGATAAGGATAAGAGGCTTGTGCAACCTTCCTGAGGGGAGAGACTGATTTTGGGGGAAGATTTTGACTTTGGGAAAAATTGAAGGCAGGAGGAGAAGGGGACAACAGAGGATGAAATGATTGGAGGGGATCATCAACTTGATGGACATGAATTTGAGCAAGCTCCAGGAGTTGATGATGAACAGGGAAACCTGGCATGCTGCAATCCATGGGGCCGCCACAGAGTCGGACATAACTGAGTGAGTGAATTGAACTGAACTGAGAGGAATCATTGTTTTCATGGATAAACATTTACATGACTCACTCATTCTTTTTCAACAGAAGTGTAGTCTCCCAAATTGCAATTAAAAATTCCATTTAAGGCCCCAAAATGGAACATGACACACTATTTTCACCCTGTTCAATGATTTATTTGATTTTTCCTAATTTAAACCTGAAAGGAAATATTTAAAATCCTTTGATTTGGGGTATACAACCTTTGGAATATGAAACATATTGTCTGATTTTATGAAATTTCTGTCTTTTATAATATGTAAAAAGTACTTTTTCCCCCCCAGGTAAAGTATATCCAGGTATACACTTAAGAAAATTGATCTTATCATTATGGATTACATTATGTTTTTCAATATAAAGAAACGTGTTCATTAGTGAGCTCACAATTTCAAGTTGTTACTTTACACAGCTTAATTCTGTGGCGACGAAACAGCATAATTACAGGTGCCAGAAAAATAGTTGTAAATGCACTGAGAGTGAAAATTTTAAAATATGAACCAACAGAAATTGATGAAGATATTAAAATAGTTCTACCTATCAAATTCTAAATATTCAGGCAAATTATTAATTATTGTAAGATCCAAAGAGTACAACTGCTTTCTAATTATTCATATAAGATGAGAACTATGGGGACTGTCATGGGTGGCCAGACATTCCATTTATCTAGAACTGCAAGAAGTCTTCTAAAATATGTGATCTTTCAGAAATAAATGAATTGGGCCGGCCAAAAAATAATTAGTTTCATAAAACAATTGTCTTCTTAATTTTCTTCTAAGAACAAAAGAAGCAAAAGCCTTTGTTCTTTTTAAATTTTATTATTCAAGGTCAATCAAACCATGTATGTTATCCCTTATGTTCCTCTTCCTTCAATCATGTATTTACTGAATATAATATACCAAAAAAATATATTTCTTATTATTTACCACCCTCCTCTGCCAACGAGCTCTGGCTCACAGCTGCTGCTGCTCAGCTATGTGCCACTCTTTGCGACCTCATGGGCTGTAGCCCACCAGGCTTCTCTGTCAGGATTCTCTAGGTAAGAATACTGGAGTGGGTTGCCATTCCCTTCTCCAGGGGATCTTCCCAACCTAGGGACTGAACCCAGGTCTCTGAGCTATAGGCAGAATTTTTACCACCTGAGCCACCACAGGTCAGTTTTCTTAATTTGACTCCTGGCCATATTTAATTACCATTTTAATATTTTTACCATCATACGATTTGTATTGTTGTTATAAAAATTTTGCCTAATATATTTTCAGAAACATTGAGCCTGATATTTGTAGTTGCCTAATAACTTTAACACTTATAAAGAATATTCTGACAACTGTGAACACT
>SJYA01002511.1:858-22325 GCA_006410615.1 Neotragus moschatus | reverse complement strand
CTTAGTTTTCTGACTGTTGAGCTTTAAGCCAACTTTTTCACTTTCCTCTTTCACTTTCATCAAGAGGGTTTTTAGTTCTTCTTCACTTTCTGCCATAAGGGTGGTTCATCTGCATATCTGAGGTTATTGATGTTTCTCCCAGCAATCTTGATTCCAGCTTGTGCTTCATCCAGGACAGCATTTCTCATGATATACTATGCATATAAGTTAAATAGGCAGGGTGATAATATACAGCCTTGATGTACTCCTTTCCCAATTTGGACCCAATCTGTTGTTCCATGTCCAGTAACTGTTCCTTCCTGTCCTGCATTTCTCAGATTTCTCAGAAGGCAGATCAGGTGGTTTGGTATTCCCATCTCTTTAAGAATTTTCCACAGTTTGTTGTGATCCATACAATCAAAGGCTTTGGTATAGTCAATAAAACAGAAATAGATGTTTTTTTCTGGAACTCTCTTNTTGTTCCATGTCCAGTAACTGTTCCTTCCTGTCCTGCATTTCTCAGATTTCTCAGAAGGCAGATCAGGTGGTTTGGTATTCCCATCTCTTTAAGAATTTTCCACAGTTTGTTGTGATCCATACAATCAAAGGCTTTGGTATAGTCAATAAAACAGAAATAGATGTTTTTTTCTGGAACTCTCTTGCTTATTTGATGAGCCAATGGATGTTGGTAATTTGATTTCTAGTTCTTCTGACTTTTCTAAATCCAGCTGGAACATTTGGAAGATCACAGTTCAAGTACTGTTGAAGCCTGGCTTGGAGAATTTTGAGCATTACTTTACTAGAGTGTGAGGTGAGTAAAATTGTGCAGTAGTCTGAGCATTCTTTGGCATTGCCTTCCTTTGGGATTGGAATGAAAATTGACCTTTTCCAGTCCTGTGGCCACTGCTATATTTTCCAAATTTGCTGACATATTGAGTGTAGCACTTTCACAGCATCATCTTTTAAGAATTGAAATAGCTCAACTGGAATTCCATCACCTCAACTAGCATTGTTCATAGTGATGCTTCCTAAAGGCCACTTGACTTCATATTCTAGGTTGTCTGGCCCTAGATAAGTGATCACACCATCACGGTTATCTGGGTCATGAGGTCCTTTTTATATAGTTTTGTGTATTCTCACCACATCTTCTTAATATCTTCTGCTTCTGTTAGGTCCATAATGTTTTTTGTTTTATTGTGCTCATCTTTGCATGAAATGTTTCCTTGTTATTTCTAATTTTCTTTAAGAGATCTCTAATCTTTCCAATTCTATTGTTTTCCTCTATTTCTTTACATTGACCTCTGAGGAAGACTTTCTTATCTCTCCTTGCTATTCTTTGAACTCTGTTTTCAAATGTGTGTATCTTTCTTTTTCTCCTTTGCCTTTAGCTTCTCTTCTTTTCACAGCTATTTGAAAGGCCTCCTCAGACAACCATTTTGCTTTTTGGCATTTTTTTTTCCCTTGGGGAGGGTTTTGATCTCTGCTTCCTGTACAAAATCATGAAACTCTGTCCATAGTTATTCAGGCACTCTGTCTATTAGGTCTAATCCTTTGAATCTGTCACTTCAACTGAATAATCATAAGGGATTTGATTTAGGTCATACCTAAATTGTCTAGTGGTTTTCCTTGCTTTCTTCAAATTAAGTCTGAATTTTGCAGTAAGAAGTTCACAATGAACAAAGGGATATCAAATGTAGAGGTCCTAAAACATGAGTGGTGTAACCAATGAGAAACAGTAAGGATTATAAGATTGTAGAGAGAAAGAAGGGGAGAGATGATTGAGGTATACTCAAGGACACAGTTTTTTGGGCTGTAGGGGCTAGGGAAGGAAGGATACTGCAAAGCCTACTGATGATGAGAAAGATTTTGAGCTTTACTGTTAATTCAATGAATAGTATATGAAAATGTTGGTCAGAATGACTGTGATCTGATTTATGTGAAAAGTGTTACCTTGCTTTCTGCCAGTAAAGACATCTGAGTGCCTGTAACAGTCTGGGGACTGTTCAGGGGTCCAGGAATGCAATCCAGCCAAGGTTCTGATGACAGTCATGGCTTCTATTTGAGCAGTGCAGTCTTTGACAAACACTCCACCTGGTACAGAGGTATCAGGGGTTAGAATATTGGACACAAGTGCCTTGATTTTCCATTCCATTCACACTTTAGTCACCTCCCAGAGCTTCCCTTTAACCAAATATAGTTCTGAGCCAGAAAGCAGGGGTTTTGGAAGGATGAAACCCATGGGAATAAGCTTTGAAGGGCATCAGATGGAGCAGAGAAGATAGATTGTGGATCTGAAGATGTAAGTAGAGATTACCTGGTACAATGACTGCTAACTATATGCTTCATGAGAATAGAACCATGATATAATTATAAACCATTATATTCTCAGCTCCAAAGACTATGTATTATGATAAATAAGTTATGCCAGAAAACTCAAATTTCTGTGTTTGACACTGTACTCTTCCTATCCTTCTATCCAAACCCCTATTCTTTGAGAAGCAGTGACAGACTTTTCTTGGGCTCCAAAATCACTGCAAATGGTGGCTGCAGCCATGAAATTAAAAGATGCTGCTCCTTGGAAGGAAAACTATGACAAACCTAGACAGCATATTAAAAAGCAGAGACATTACTTTGCTGACAAAGGTTCATCTAGTCAAAACTATGTTTTTTCCCAGTAGTGATCTATTGAAGTTAAAGATGGGCCATAAAGAAGGCGGAGTGCCAAAGAAATGATGCTTTTTTAATATAAATTTATTTTAATTGGAGGTTAGTTACTTTAAAATATTGTATTGGTTTTACCATACATCAACATGTATCCACTACAGGTACACACGTGTTCCCCATCCTGAACACCCCTCTCTCCTCCCCGCCCATACCATCCCTCTGGGTCATCCCAGTGCACCAGCCCCAAGCATCCAGCATCATGCATCAAACCTGGGCTGGTGATTCATTTCACATATGATATTATACATGTTTCAATGCCATTCTCCCAAATCATCTCACCCTCTCCCTCTCCCACAGAGCCCAAATGACTGTTCTATACATCTGTGTCTCTTTTGCTGTCTCACATACAGGGTTATCATTACCATCTTTCTAAATTCCATATATATGCGTTAGTATACTGTATTGCTGTTTTTCTTTCTGGCTTACTTCACTCTGTATAATAGGTTCCAGGTTCATCCACCTCATTAGAACTGATTCAAATGTATTCTTTTTAATGGCTGAGTAATACTCCATTGTGTATATGTACCACAGCTTTCTTAACCATTCATCAGCTGATGGACATCTAGGTTGCTTCCATGTCCTGGCTATTATAAACAGTACTGCAATGTTGAACTCTAGTGTTGGAGAAGACGTTTGAGAGTTTTTTGAACTCCAAGGACATCAATCCAGTCAATCCTAAAAGAAATCAGTCCTGAATGTTCAGTGGAAGGACTGATGCAGAAGCTGACACTTCAATACTTTTGCCTCCTCATGTGAAGTGCTGACACACTGGAAAAGACCCTGACGCTGCCAAAGTCTGACAGTAGGAGGTGAACGGCATGACAGAGGATGAGATCTTTAGATGGCATCATTGACCTAATGGACATGAGCTTGAGCAAGCTCCAGGAGATGGTGAAGGACAGGGAAGTCTGGCATGCTACTGTTCATGGGGCTGCAAAGAGTCAGACACAACTGAGCAACTAAACAATAACAAATAAATATCACTTCTATTTGAAGCTTACCTCACTTTTGTCTCCTTTTCTTCTCCACATCACCCAAGACCTCTCTATGTGGAAAGAGAGTAGATTTTTGTTCCATTTTCAATATACCTTACACCTCCATTTTATTATGTACCCCTTGGCATGTTACAGGATACTTCTTTAAAGGAAATTTAGTTTAAAGTCTATTTCTGAACTCTTTAAGAAGTGAAAAAACTCTATATCTAATACAGTTAACTGAGTAGGGTAGCAGAAACTTGACAAATATCCAGTGAATTATGTGTATATTATTGAAATGAACAAATGAAAGAGTGAGTCTATATAAAATGGTATTTAAAAATCTCAGGACCTTGTATATACATATCCTACTTCTGATTCAGTTTATAACATTCTTTGCTATTTCTTTCAGACATTTTAGCAATCTAGCAAATTCTCAAGAGAATTCAACTCGATTCTTCACCTGCAGAACATTTTAAAATTAAAGTTTTCCTGCTTATTTGATGTTCTTGTGCCTTGGTCCATCCCATGTGACTATAAGGCTGCTTTTAGGGAATGTGGTATGATTGATTGTATTTATTATACATAGCAAGTATCCACCCACATACATATGCTACTACCTGAGGAAAAGCCAAGTGACTAAAATAGGCACAAATTTGTTACTCTAAAAAATCACCATATATAATGGATGAAATTGGAAGTGAAATTATCTATGAAGACAAGGAAATAAAGATTTCTGATAAGTAATAAATACAAATAAATAAAAGAAACATTTAAATTGTAAAATCATTTTGTTCATATTCCAGAATAATGCCACCAAGAGAATTACATGCCACAAAGGTTATTAGTATTATCTATTCTCAGATACCAATAAAATCAATTTAGAGAAAACAATCTTTATAATCAAAAAAGTCAAATGTTTAGTAAGCCACTGGAATCTTCATTATCCAAATATTTGGATATGTCAATACTTGAGGTATTTTATAGTTCAAATTATTTAGGATGGAAACAAAATAAAGGGCTACCACTAAAAGTAATTGTAACAATTATATAAAGTTTAACATGTAAGAGTCCTGCTAAAATAAAACACATTTATTATACACTGTGGAAAACTCTTATTTTCAAGTTTTATACTATAGTCATTGAAAAACTTGGAATGATCATTTCACTGGAAAACTTTAAATTGAATGTCTATAGTATAAATTAGGTAGTCATATCATATCATTGGACCACAAGACAGATTTGGTTCTGACCAGATACAGTCACACACCAACTCTGAAACTCGAGTTTTATTTTCTTCACTCACTCCCAAGGGAAGCAAATTAAAAAGGAAAAGCTCATAGTTCCTACCTAGTCTATGGGATCCAAAGAGTTGGTATTTAGGTTAAACAGAGTATATTTGATTTCTACTGATATGATGACTGACTAATATTAAACACAAAATAAATGTATTTCAAGATAACTAATTTCTTCAGAAGTTGAATTATATTTTGTTAGATTAATGTTTTCTCTATTATTTTTAGACGTCTTTCTAAGTCTTATATTTACATTATTTTTGTTTCCCCTTTACATTTTTAAATATAAGCCAAACAGTTATAACTTTGTTCATTTGAGTGAACAATCTAGGTTTATATTTAAATAAACAAGGAAGAACAAATCTGACTCCATATTGGATCTGTTTCTTTTACTTTAACCTTTGCATTCTGTTGGTTTCGTTACAAAAAGAATGTTGCCTATAGGCTGAAATATAAAGGATAGCACATTCTCAAGGCTCTGGCATTTAAGGCTCTAAAAGCAAAACACTTTTCCATTCATACAGAGATAAAAAGTTATAGAATAGGTGCATTGGTAATCTGGAATCAAATACTTTCTCGGTGACTGTGGTTAAACAGCAAAATGTCTAGTGAAATAAAGGGGTGGACAGTGATTTTGAAGATAATATGTTTATTTTGTGGAGCATTAATTCAAAGACTGAAGAAGAAATGTCTACAAAAGTATGCATGTTGGAAAGATTGATGCAAAAANTTTACTAGCGTGTGAGATGAGTGTAATTGTGTGGTAGTTTGAGCATTCTTTGGCATTTCAGCAGTCAGCACAGTGTGAAGCATTCATGTAAAATCATAATATCATGGCAAAAAATAATTAGATTTGAAAGATGGACAATCAAAAGGACAATGAAATGGTTTTAAGACTAGATAATTAACTATGGAATCATTTGTAAATATGAAGTGAGTAAGCTTCATGACACCTTCAACCAAAGAATCTTTTCTAGATGATTCTGAATAAGAATATACAGAAGCTCAGAAAATGTAAACAGAGAAGTTGAAGTTTGATCCATACCATTTAAAGAAGAAATCAGCTATTGTTTGAGAAAGAACTGCTAGTAGATTCACATTATAGTGAAACTTGTAGTGAATAAATGGAAATCTGTGGGTCATTAAAAATCACTCTCCTCTAAACACCTGTTTCTGTGTTTAAATAATCTTTTATTCCTTTATTAATTCAACAATTATCATCTAAACACACACTCTACTTAAGTTTTGCTGCTAAGCACTGGAATAAGTAAGGCAGGCGTGATTGCATATTTTATGAAGCTCTTTGTCTGACTGGGAATACAGCCAAAAAACAAATAATCACGCATGCTTATGAACTAACTAGTGCAATTAAATGCAATATAAAGCTGAGGGATCATATGATCATATCTACATTAATTTAGGAGTTAAGGAAGCGTCCTTAAGAAATTGATGATAAGCAAAATCTGAAATATGTACATGAACTGTCAATCAAAGAAAATATATCTCTGGTCATGGAAAGTGCATGTTCCAGATCCAGAATGTCAGGAGAGATGTTCATATCGCTGGAATAAAGAGTGTTAACAAGTGAAATGAGAGTAAATCTGAGAAGCAGGAAGGGCCAAATCACTGAGAGCTATGTAGGTGGCTAAGTTACAGTTGAAGGTAACAAAGAATGAATATTTTTAAAATTTGACTTTCAAAACTAACGTTTTCTGTTATGTGGACATTGAATTATATTGTGCAAAGCTGATCTCAGAACAGTACTTAACAGAAAATTTCGCCCATCTCAATGAAGGGATGCTACCAAGTAGGCATGGTGGATAAAGAAACTTATTTTTTTCCACTGTGTTAATTATATGCATTCCAAGCATTTGGAACAGTGTTTGAAACATAGTAAATATTTGTTGAATGAATATTTCAAATATTTGAAAGTGAACTAATGAGTGAATGAGTGATATAGTTTATTCAGAATGTCAATAGGGGATATGCACACATACACCATTTACACACTGACATTGTTAAATATGGATATAGAGATGATAGCAAGTTATTATAAATGCAGCATGATAAAGAGATGATATGCCAATAAATTTGGTATACAATAATAATTGATATAGTAGGAGTAATTAGTATCCTGTTAGATCTCTGTTTTTCTGAGATAGCCTCTTTCAGTGTTTATCTGATGTCTCCTGGAAGAGTTGGAACTATTTATTTTTCTTTTCATTTTAAAGTTGTTTAAATTTATTGTTATAATTAATTCTATTTATCAACATATCTGGGCCATGGTATCCAGAAATTTGGTCTGACATTTTTCTGGATATTTCTGTGAGAGTGTTTTGATGAGACATACATTGAAATCTGTGAATTTTAAGTAATGCAAATTACTTTCTATAATGTGAGTGGGCCTCAGTTAATCAATTGAAGGCCTGAACAGAACAAAGGGCTGATGCTCCTGGTAAGAAGAGGGAAAGCTCCAGTAGATTACCGTTGAACTTGAACTGCAACTCTTTCCTGAGTCTACAGCTTGTAGGCCTCCCCCAGCAGATTCTGCACTCAACTAAGACTCTACAGTTAAATGAGCTTATTTTTAAAAATAAATATGTTTCTGTATATGTGTATAAATGGTCCCTGACTTATAATGGTTCAACTTGCAATTTTTCAACTTTATGATGGTTCGAAAGCAATATGTGTTCATTAGAAACTTTACTTCAAATTTTGAATTTTGATCTTTCCCCAGCTAGCGATAAGCCATAGGACACCCTGTTGTGATGCTGGGGTGTGGCAGTAAGGCACAGCTCCCACTAAACCATGTGATCACTAGGTAAACAACCAATACACTTCACGATCATCTAGTCCATACATCTATACTAGTTTTCAGTTTTATTACAGTATTTAGTACATAATATGAGATAGTCAACAGTCTGTGATAAAATAGGCTTTGTGTTATAGGATTTTGCCCAATTGTAGGCTAATGTGTTCTCTGTACGTTTAAGGTAGGCTATGCTAAGCCCCAATGTTTAGAATATTAGGTGTATTAAGTACATTTTGGACTCAAGATAGTTTCGACTTTCAGCGGGTTTATTGGGGTGTAACCCTATCATAAGTTATATAATAAGTCTGTATACATATTTTATTGATGTGTTTCATTGTAAAATACTTGCTAATATACCAATATAACTTCGGATACCAGCAGCCCTTATCACTTGAAAATGAGGTCACGTTTGTGTATGTGTGTATTATTAAAGATAAGAAGGCAAACAGTGTGTGATGTATCAATCCTTCCATGCAGCAGATACTCAAAGAATGTTGGAAAGAGAAATGTCAGTCGAAGTCATGATACTAAAAAAGAAAAGTTATAAAGAAAGACATGGAAGATTACACTACATTGGTGTTCAAATTCTGCCCCAACAAAACTACAGGTGGTTTTTATAGTACAGCTGTGCTATTTCTTTTAATAGTATTTCAATCATATCTAACTCTTTGTAACCCCAAGGACTATAGTCTGCCAAGCTCCTATGTCCAAGAAATTCTCCAGGCAAGAATACTGAAGTGGTAGATGTTCCCTTCTAGAAATCTGTCAACAGGCTCTGAATAACCTGTCATCATTGATCCCCCACTTGACTCCCTATCATGGTCCCCTTTGGGTGACTTTGTAGGTGAATATATCTAAGGCATTTTATTTCGTATACATCACAATCTAAATCTCTTTCTGTGGAGTGGAAGTCATTGAGCCACGGTTTACTTATGTTGTACTCTGGTGCATTTTGCTCTAGGAAACTCTGCAATAATTCATATTTTCTTGTTTTGCTTTTTTAAAGCTTCAAAGTGCTGGACAGTGCTTTGCAATAACCTCCATAACTCGACTGTTACACAGAACATCAATCAAAGATTGTACATGTTCACTGCACTTTTCCCTTCACATCTGATCAAACTGTCGGCTATAAATACAAATCAAATGGCAGTAGAAAAATATAGTTTTTGGTTGATAAATTTTCAGGGAATTGATGAGCCTTTAAATGTAATTTGTTTATTTTTCCTTCTCCTCCTGCTTCTTCACTTTAGTATTTTGTATTTTACATTTTCATCTGGTTATTCATTTCATTTTGATTTGGATTTTAGGTTGAAATTATATTTTTAAATTGAGCGAAATTAAAAAAAAAAGATTATGTAGAAAGTCAACTACTATAATGTAATAGTGAAATGACTTAGCTATACAGAGATGTTATGATAAAGTGGTATGAAGAATAATTAAAAGAAGCATCTATATCAGTACTCATAAACTTTAATGTGCATGGGAGTCATTTTAGATTAAAGATTGACTGGTTTGATCTCCTTGCAGTCCAAAGAACTCACAAGAGTCTTCTCCAACACCCCAGTTTGAAAACATCAATTCTTTGGCACTCAGCTTTCTTTATGGTCCAATACTCACATCCATACATGATCACTGGGAAAACCATAACTTTGGCTATACAGACTTTTGTCAGCAAAGTGATTTCTCTACTTTTTAATACATTGTCTAGGTTTCTCACAAAATTAAAACAAAATTTTAAAATACCAAATAATAATTCTGACATTGGTGAAGATTTTAGGGTGTTATAAAATATTGTAAAGATATACAGAGTTTTTATTCATTTGAATTGTATTAGCTGATTCTGAGGGCTTCCCTGGTAGCTCAAACGGTAAAGAATCCACCTGTAATGCAGAAGACCACAGTTCAGTTCCTGGATTGGGAAGATCCCTGGAGTCTACCCACTCCAGTATTCTTGGAATTTCCTGGTGGCTCAGGTGTAAAGTATCTGGCTGCAATGTGGGAGACCTGGGCTCGATTTCTGTATTGGGAAGATCCCCTGAAGGAGGGCATGACAACCCACTCAAGTATTCTTGCCTGGAGAATCCCCATGGACAGAGGAGACTGGTGGACTACAGTCTGTGGGGTCGCAAAGAGCTGGACAGGACTGAATGATTAAGCACAGCACAGCACAGCTGATTCTGAATACACATTTAAACTGGAGACATGATGTGACACACACTAAATGCTCTTTCACGAGTAAAAGCCATCAATGATTTGAGATAATACCATAAAGCTCTAGATCACATATACAAATGTAATTCTTTTAACGCAATGGGTATTATTTTTAGATCAAATTTAAATCCTACCTTATACTTGATTGCTAGTGATTTTGGAAGAAATAATGTACCTATCGACTGCAGAGAATAGTAGTTTACCAAGAATTCTTGTACCCCTAGTCTAACCTCTACTGTCCAGAGGTATCTTTCCACCTTATTGCAAAGACTATGATGAGAGGACTACGTTCTAATGTGGTGGCTTTAGGTGGTTCTGTGTGATGATCATAGTTGTGCAATCAGAAATGAGTTTACAGCATTATTAACTTTGCAGCATTATTATAGAATTGCATGTTCAGTTTAGTTCAGTCACTCAGTCATGTCCGACTCTTTGTGACCCCATGGACTGCAGTACTCCAGGCTTCCCTGTCCATCACCAACCCCCGGAGTGGCCAAAGTATGAAAGCTTCAGCTTTAGTGTCAGTCCCTTCAGTGAATATTCAGGGCTGATTTTCTTTAGGGTTGACTGGTTTGATCTCCTTGCTGTCCAAGGGACTCTCAAGAATCTTCTCCAGCACCACAGTTTGAAGGCATAAATTCTTCGGTGCTCCACTTTCTTTATTGTCCAGCTCTCACATCTGTACATAATTGCTGGCAAAACCATAGTTTTTACTATATGAACCTCATCAGTAGAGACTCTCTAACTACTAAACCATCATTTAAGGGCTTATCTAGTTAGGTGAGGCAACCTCGAGTAATTTTGCTTTTGATAAAGTGAATACAAGTAGTAGAGACCTTAAAAAAATCCCTTCTCCACATAATAAACCTTGCACATAATCAAAAGTGTGTGTTATATAAGGAGTATATCTTATTCAGAACAGATGTTGTGACAAAATACTATAATCTTGGTGATTTATAAGTAGCAGACTTTTATTTCTCAGGTCTGGAGACTGCAAGTTCAATAGCAGTGCACCAGTGTTGTCAGTTCTGGTGAAAAGTCTATTCTGGGTTACAGACTGCCTATTTCTTATTGTTATCTTCATATGTCAGAGAGCAGAAAGATGAAGGAAATCCTCTTCTGATTCTTTTGAGGGCACAAATCCCATTCGTGAGGGCTTCACCCTCATGACCTCTTCTAATGCTAAATATCTTCCAAAGGCACCACCTCTTATACCAACACATTGCTGCTGCTGCTAAGTCACTTCAGTTGTGTCCAACTCTGTGTGACCCCATAGACGGCAGCCCATCAGGCTCCCCTGTCCCTGGGATTCTCCAGGCAAGAACATTGGAGTGGGTTGCCATTGCCTTCTCCAATGCATGAAAGTGAAAAGTGAAAATGAAGTCGCTCAGTCCTGTCTGACTCTTATCGACCCCAAGGTGCAGCCTACCAGGCTCCTGTGTCCATGGGATTTTCCAGGCAAGTGTACTGGAGTGGGGTGCAATCGCCTTCTCCAATACCATCACATTAGGGGGTAGGATTTTCATAGAAGAATTTGGGGAGACACAGATCTTCAGTTTATGTGGCAGAGTTCATTCCAAGAAAGAGGAGTCTAATCTTGGGGGCCACCTTACCATTCTGACTCCCACAGTGCATCTTCTCAACTCAATGTTTTATTCCCTACCACTTTCAGAATATGTTATTCTCATAAAATACCTCCCCAAGACACTCATTGAATTGGAGTATCATCTAAAAGTGCATAAATATCATTATATACATCATCTAAGGACAGGGGCACATTTTTTCCATTTTGGATAAATCTGAAGGCCGTAAAACACTCCCAACATAATTAGTGGGTAAAGTGGGGCTATAAATGTTACTATAGATATATGGTTCAAAATGAAAAAGAGTGGAAGGTGAAAGTGTGTCACTGGACCCTAAGAGTCCTGAAATCCAGCAAGGTAAATGGTGGATTTTCCTTGATTAGGTTTCAAGGTCTGAAAATAACCCACTGTGACACTTGACTTTATCTCTGGGATCTTGGTTCTGTCCTCTGAGTCATTGTTCCTTTTTCATGAAAAATATTCTGTGTTTGCAGCTGACTAGTCCTCTCATATTCCTTCCTGCCAAAAAAAAAAAAAAAAAAGAGACTGACATCTTGATTTTGTTATCTGCTTTATCTTTTTCCATGCAAGCTGACAGTAGTTCTCTTGAAACAGTTTTCTCAAGAACTCTCTGAACCTTGATGGATTTCAAGGGGATTAAATTCATTAGACAAAAGCCACAGCTACAGACATTTTTTGAGATAGTATTTTCTGTATATTTGGCTCCTGCTGAGATGGCTGAGAGACAGTGTCCTTCCTAGGGGCCCTCTGGTTTATTTGAGAGGTTTTGAGAGGCACACTCTTAATCCCTTCAAAAGATTCCTTGGGTTGCTTTGTATTCTGACCTTTCGATCTTTGTAAAGTTTTGTGTGTGTGCATGCGTGTGTGTGTGTGTGTGTGTGTGTNCTTTTTAATGTGCTATACAGGTTGGTCATAGCTTTTCTTTCAAGGAGCAACATCTTTTAATTTCATGGCTATTGTCACTGTCTGCAGTGATTTTGGAATCCAAGAAAACAGTTTCCATTGTTTCCCCATCTTGATGAGAATAACAGCTCATAAAATGGCTTAAGAACATTTAGCAGTTCCTGATGAGCTGTTGTTTCACTTTAGAAAGTAACAAGATTTCTGAAGATCTATAAATATGGGTCTTCTTAAGTTTCTTCTTGAATGGGGTTCCTTTGCAGTGTTATCAGAACAAGTTCTGATAACCTAGCCAAGTTGACACATAAACTAATCAGCATTGAGGTCATTGTGAAAATTACATGTTAAAAATATACAAAAATCCTTTGAAAATTATAATATTTATAGTGAAGGACAGAGAAGCCTAGGGCTTCCCTGGTAGCTCAGATGGTAAAGAATCCACCTGCAGTACAGGAGACCCGGTTTCGATTTCTGGCTTGGGAAAATTCACTGGAGAAGGGAACAGCTACCACCCACTCCACTATTCTGATCTAGAGAATTCCAGGGACTGTATAGTGCATGGGTTTGCAAAGGGCTTGATACGACTGAGTGGCTTTCACTTTCACAGAGCCTGGCACGCTCCAATTCATGAGGTTGCAGAGTCAGACACGAGTTAGTGACTGAACAACAGGTTTATTGCACCTTTCCTTACAAGGAAGCCATTACATTTTTTTTTAAGGTTAATCATTTTTACAAAGATATTTTTACAAATTGTAACCATTTAAAATAACAGTTGGAGGCAAGGCAAGACTAGAGTATTGATGTTCAATTACAAGACTTCATGTGCAAGATTTAGGCTGTCATGAAATTTGGGCTTGCCAGGTGGGGGAGACATTTTTAAATGCAAAGTTAAAGGATATAGATAATACTTGGTTAAGAACCAATTTTTAGTAGTTTTATTGAAGTTTTAGGAAAATTACCTTTATGCATCAGTTCAGTTCAGTTCAGTCACTCAGTCGTGTCCGACTCTTTGCGACCCCATGAATTGCAGCACGCCAGGCCTCCCTGTCCAGCACCAACTCCCAGACTTCACTCAAACTCACGTTCATTGAGTCAGTGATGCCATGCAGCCATCCCATCCTCGGTCGTCCCCTTCTCCTCCTGCCCCCAATCCCTCCCAGCATCAGAGTCTTTTCCAATAAGTCAACTCTTTGCATGAGTTGGCCAAAGTACTGGAGCTTCAGCTTTAGCATCATTCCTTCCAAAGAAATCCCAGGGCCGATCTTCAGAATGGACTGGTTGGATCTCCTTGCAGTCCAAAGGACTCTCAATAGTCTTCTCTAACACCACAGTTCAAAAGCATCAATTCTTCTGTGCTCAGCCTTCTTCACAGTCCAACTCTCACATCCATACATGACTACTGGAAAAACCACAGCCTTGACTGGACGGACCTTAGTCGGCAAAGTAATAGATTTAATAGTATTTGCTCCACAGTTTTTGTACATAAGTGACCATCTCCCCAAAGGAACTGTGTGTTCAAAAATGCAGGCATCAGGGGCTGCCTTTTTTGTTTTTAAAGACTAGATAGAACTGTGAAGAAAACTATCAGTACATATTTGTGGAATTAACAGTACTGAACTAATTATCCTTCAATTAGAAAATAAATAAATTAAAGAAAAAAAGAATTAAGGGACATATGTCCCCTAACTCTCACACACAATATTTGGCATTGCCTCATATTTATAATGTGAATATTTTAAACTATACTCTAAACACATACGACCTTTATTATACATCTAATCTGTATCATGTTGTGCTACAAGAGAGACTATATAACCAAAAATTGCCAAGATTGCACTTAAATAGGGCACATACATTCATAATATACTTTTTAAGATCTAATTACATTTCTAGAATATACTCTTTCTGAGGTTTTTGTTGGGCTCCACAAACTCCGTCTGAGCCTAGCATTAAAATTTCTCTTTAACTGTATTAACATCACTCCTAATTTATTCTCCAGAGCTGAAGAGGTCCCTTACCACTTGTCTGTTTTAGTGTTTAATTGCTTCAAAGACTCCCAAATTGAATTCTGTAGCAATTTACTTTGCTCTCCTGGTGAAAGAGTGAGATTTTCAGCATGATTTACACAAAAATGAAAATCTTGACATGGAGAGAACACTATGCTAATGAGTTAAAAAGCAGGGGTTCCTGCAATCCTCTATCCTTTTACTTGATTGGAAGCTAATAGTGAATTTGTTAATCCTACAGAATTTTGTCATTAGATTTGCAGTTTTATTCCAAGGAGTTAACGACTGAAAGTCTCTAGGCCACCCCAATTCAGCATTTTCAAGACTACACTGTCTTACTTGAGAAATATTATGAGTGCTTAAATCTGTATCATGAAGTTTCTCTTTATAATCCTCTAAACCCAACCCTGTTTTCACAGGTTTTTTTTTTTTTNCAAGGAGTTAACGACTGAAAGTCTCTAGGCCACCCCAATTCAGCATTTTCAAGACTACACTGTCTTACTTGAGAAATATTATGAGTGCTTAAATCTGTATCATGAAGTTTCTCTTTATAATCCTCTAAACTCAACCCTGTTTTCACAGGTTTTTTTTTTCCCCAAGATATTTAAACTAGCCAATAAACATTCATTGCACTATTTTTAACTTCTGTTTAATAGTGTAACTTCTGAAGTTTGGGGTATCTTTTTTAAAATATAAATTTATTTATTTTAATTGGAGGTTAATTACTTTACAATATTGTATTGGTTTTGCCATACATCAACATGAATCTGCCACAGGTATACACGTGTTCCCCATCCTGAGTCCCCTCCCTCCTCCCTCCCTGTACCATCCCTCTGAGGGGTCATCTACAGTGAAGTTTGGGGTATCTTTATGTTATCAAATTAATGAATTGACAAAAGTTTCAAAATAAAATGGCATTAATTTTGTATATAATAAAACCCTCTGAATTCTAATTGCAAGGGCTCTCAAGTAATATTTGTTACACTGGGAAGATACTCAATTGAAAAATTTAAACTTGTATTTAATATCCTTTATTGCTTCATAGTCTGAATCAGTCCTAAAATTTCACAGAACAATGACACTCTAAATTGGTTGCTGATCACCATTGGTAATTAGAAGTGCACTTAATGTTACTAATCTAGAGCTATATTTGCCAATCAGTTTTCAAGAATAACTTCTAACACTAAGATGGACTTTCTTTCTCCCTCTGGCAAGCAAGACCTGCCATCTACTGGGCAAGAGCCAACTAACTTGAAGTTTGGTTAGAGTGAGAGGAGTCTAACTGAATGATCTTTTATATAAAACTTTCACATAAAAAATGCTGGTGCAATTTTAATCACTAAAGCTCCACATGGAAAGAGAACACTGACTAATTTGTATGTATTGTACAGATAAATTTGTAAATCAACACCTTATCACTGAATCTTTGTCCTTTCTAATTCAGCTCATTGTAATTCAGAATACAGATTTTTATATTTCAGAAACTTTAGGATAATGAACTCAATATAAAAAAAAATATTGACTTGTAATTCTGTTAATTCTCCCTGTGAGTTAAAAGTAAAGCCATAAGAAAAATGTTTGCACTGTCCTATACTATAGTTGTGGCCACATGTGGCTGTTAGGCATTTGGAATGTAGCTAGTCTGACTGGAAGTGAATTTTTAATTTTATTTAATTTTAAGTAAATTAAAATTCAGTAGGCTTATGTAGATCATGACCATTGTATCTGTAGAACAACAGAACTCTGTACTATTTATTTATGGTAAATTATATAAAATAACTTTTCATGGTTTCTTTCACAGTGACCTTCAAAATTTGAAGTTATCTGTAAGGACTTAGGGCTTGCCAGGTGGTTCAGTGGGTAAAGAATCTGCCTGAAATGCAGAAAACATGAGTTTCACCTGTGGGTCAGGAAGATCTCTGGAGGAGAACATCGCAACCTACTATAGTATACTTTACTGGAGAATTCCATGGATAGGACAAACACAAAGAGTCCATAGGGTCGCAAAGAGTCAGACACAAATGAAAAATTAAACATGTGTGTAAGGATTTAAGTTCCTTATTTCCGTTTTTAAAAAAAAGTTAATGAAAAAGAAGCAAAAGCTATGTTAATGTCAGAAACACATCATCATTGGAATTTGTATTGAGATGTTAAAAAATATTTCCTTATGTTGTTCTGTGTATTATGTAATGCATAAAATTTAAAGTTCAGTTCACTTCAGTTGCTCAGTCATGTCTGACTCTTTCTGACCCAATGGACTGCAGCACGCCTGGCTTCCCTGTCCATCAATTGTCAGAACTTGCTCAAACTCGTCTCCATTGAGTCGGTGATGTCATCCAACCATCTCATCCTCTGTCGTTCCCTTCTCCTCCTGCCTTCAATCTTTCCCAGCATTAGGTCTTTACCAATGAGTCAGTTCTTTGCATCAGGCTGACAAAGTATTGGCACTTCAGTTTCAGCATCAGTCCTTCCAATGAATATTCAGGACTGATTTTCCTTAAGATAGACTGGTTGGATCTCCTTGCAGTCCAAGGGACTCTCAAGAGTCTTCTCCAACACCACAATGCAAAAACATCGATTCTTTGACACTCAGCCTCCTTTATGGTCTCACTCTCACTATATGGTCCATCCTTTTTCTACCAGAGTTTGCTCAAACTCATGTCCATTGAGTTTGGTGATACCATCTAAGAACAAAAATAATAATCGATGCTATTGAGTTCTTCACAATCTATTTCAAAAATAGCAGTAGAGAACCTAATATCCTGAAGTCTATAAATGAAAGGTAAATTGCTACAATAGTAATATCAAATATTTATATTAATTCTTGGAAAATTAGAAAACAGAATTTAAGATATGCATCAAAAATATTGGTTCCAAACTGGGAAAGGTATATGACAAGACTGTATATTGTCACCCTGTTTATTTAACTTATATGCAGAGTACATCATGTGAAGTGCTGGGCTGGATGAAGCAGAAACTGGAAACAAGATTGCTGGGACAAATATTAATAACCTCAGATATGCAGATGACACCACCTTTATGGCATAAAGTGAAGAGAAACTAAAGGACCTCTTGATGAAAGTAAAAGAGGAAAGTGAAAAATCTGGCTTAAAGCTCAACATTCAAAAAAAAAAAAAGATCATGGCGTTCTTGATCTATTTGCCAGCAGTTCGTGGCAAAAGATGGTGAAACAATGGAAAGAATGACAGAATTTCTAGGGCTCCATATTCACTGCAGATGCTGCCTACACCCATGAAATTAAAAGACACTTTCTCCTTGGAAGAAAAGTTATGATAAAACTAGATAGCATATTATAAAGCAGAGACATTGCTTTGCCGACAAAGGCCTATATAGTCAAAAGTGTGGTTTTTCTAGTGGTCATGTGTGGATGTGAGAGTTGGACCATAAAGAAAGCTGAGCACCAAAAAATTGATGCTTTTGAACTGTGGTGTTGGGGAACACTCTTGAAAATCCCTTGGACTACACAGAGATCAAACCAGTCAGTCCTAAAGAAAATCAGTCCTGAATATTCATTGGAAGGACTGATCATGAAACTGAAGCTCCAATAATTTGGCCACCTGATGTGAAAAACTGACTCATTAGAAAAGACCCTGATGCTGGGAAAGATTGAAGGCAGGAGGGGGAACGACAGAGGATGAGATGGTTGGATGGCATCACAGACTAGATGGACATGAGTTTAAACAAACTCCAGGAGTCAGTGATGGACTAGGAAGTCTGATGTGCTGCAGTCCTTTGGGTTACAAATAATCGGACATGGCTGAGTGACAAAAAGAACTGAACTGATGAAAATTATTCAAATTTTTATGCAGAAATTCACACACACAAATCACCTTGGTCACAGAACTTTCTTTAAAGATCCATATCTTGTGCTCTCATTATTATAAAGTCTAAATGCATTAAAAAGAGAGTCTTACCATCTCTGAGAGGAAGTGTAAGATCCTGCTTACAAATATATTTGCAAAAACAGAAAAACATAATGGAAATTACTTTTAATATGAATATTAATTCATCAATCATTATTAAATCATCTTCACATAAATATTTTCCGAAAATTTTCCATATTAAGAGAAAATTCTCAGTCATGAAATATTTTCAAAACCTGTGTCTGTATGTTTTCTATACCCTAGATTTGCATGTAAAAACTTGTAAAGTAACTTTAGGCCTGTGATAATTGCATTTTCTTTCAGAAGAGAAGGAAAGTCTAGTGAAGTTTTTTATTATAATAATGGTGCATCGCTAAGTAATTAGGTTTGGGGTTGGTAATTTTTTTATCTTAATTACATATGTGTTGTTTTGAAGGCTAAGTTAAATTTCTTTGTAGTCTAATTAGAAGATTATAAGGTAGAACCGTTTTCTTAAAAACTATGTATAACAGAATCACTTTGGTATCCACACAAGACATGAAAGAAGCTAGTGTCTGAATTTCAGCACCTGCACCCTACTTTAATCTGAAAAAAAACTGATTTAAAATGTTGGGCATCCATATCTTATTTATATGCTTATTATTTATGGTTGCATTTATATAATATAGATAGCATCACCAACTCAAAGGACATGAATTTGAGCAAACTCCCTGGAGAGAATGGAGCACCAAAGTGCTTGGCCTGCTACAGTCCATGGGATCTCAAAGAGTCAGACACAACTTAATGACTGAACAACAACACAACGGCAACACCATATCTATATAAATCAAGGAAGTTCTTGTAAAATAAATAAATTTTAAAAATTTGTTTTAAATATATAAAAACATAACACATAATACCTGATATCAGTTCAGTTCAGTTCAGTTCAGTCGCTCAGTCGTGTCCGACTTTTATACTACTTCAAGTGTTCTTAGATTGGAAAGTCAGTTAATTTGTCTCTGATTTTCCTCAAGATCTTTAAAAAAATGGAAGATCGTGTCTGTACCTCTTCCCCAATTCCCATAGTGTGATTTGTGGAGCATTTTTGTCAGTATTTCCAGTTATACTGAGGAGCAGATTACTTGAATCAAGATAAGATATGTTTTTGTTTTGATTCTCAGAGACTCAGGCCCCCAAAACTCCATTTTTCTTACAGGTTTTAATTGATACTTAACTACTTTGAACATATATAAAACTAGAATTCATGAAATTATAATTTAGTGATTTTGAATCCATACTGTTAAGAAGGTAACCTTTGCAAAGTGTTCAGCATGTCCTTTTCACATGTTTATCTTGCTTCACAAACACTCGTTATTTAGGGATGGTAACTCAAAGAATGGGATTTTTTTTTTCTTTTCTTTAAAGATGAAGGTATGATTCTGAGCAAAGGTAAATTCTGAAGTATATTTTATCCCATGACATCTGTAAAATAAATTTGTTTCTTATTTGACATTAGTAAAAGCAATATAAGATAAGACTTATAGAAATAAATTTCAGTGATTTTCTTTTCCTGAAAAAGAGAAGTTAAAGAAAATTATAGATGTAGAGATAATCGTTTTCAGCAAGTTAGTGTGGACTGTAACACAGAGAAAATATCCCAAATAATTCTGTTAACATTTTTTAAAGGCAGGATAAAATGCATTAAAGTAGTATACCTAGAGTTTTGCAATATAAAATAACAAAATAAATATTTTATGTAACATTTAAAATTATATTTAATTACCTTTTAAGAATCTCTTGAAATTAAAAAGAAAGGTGTCTAGACAGTGTTAAGCTACATTATACAGATCATTTGAATGGGTATTGTCTCCAGTTTTATTGAATTTCATGAAACAACTGGGTTGCTTTTTTATATGTATGATACTAGTCATGGAGAAGGAAATGGCAATCCACTCCAATGTTCTTGCCTGGAAAATCCCATGGACAGAGGAGCCTGGCAGGCTACTTACAGTCCACGAGGTCGTAAGAGTCGGACATGACTTAGCAAACAAACCACCACCACCACCATACTAGTCATCCAGAGTTTTATACTCACTATCCTGGAAAATGCCATTGGCTTTCTTTCTTTCTTTCTTTCTTTTTTACCCTTTAAAACAGCATCAAAAATTTTACTTTATTTTTTTACTTTACAATATTGTATTGGTTTTGCCATACATCAACATGAATCCACCACAGGTGTACACGTGTACCCCATCCTGAACCCCCCTTCCACAAAGGCAAATAAATAACCTAACTCTACACCTATGGCTTTCTTATTAATGAAACAAAGCTACATCTTGCACTTTTATTTTACATAATTGGAAAAACATGAGAAAAAAGTCATTTTTGGAACTGTTCTGTTATGAACAGGTTAAGATTAAATGTTTATAAATTTCACTGTTATACATATGCACAAGTGATGCAATAAATAACCAAAGAAAAGGAAGTACTGATAATGTGATTACAACAAACATAATAAAGAGAAGAACAGATTTATGTATTATCTACAGGTATGGGTTTCTGTCAACAAAATCACTGCAAAGGAAATTAAATTTCTCTGTTGATACTGTTATTACAGTACAAATATATCATTAATAGCTGTGTTACCTTATTCTAAGTAGTTCACGTCTAATAATTTAATTTTCCTCAGTTGTGTAATTGAATGGACTATTTTAAAAAGTTCTATAATATTCCTTACAGCCTGCATATATGTGGATATCATAAACATAAGAAAAAATGTATAACTTAAAAAATTTATCATTGCACCAAAATTGTTGAAAATGCAAACAAATAAAAAACTCTAGCTTATATTAAAACTTTAGGTTTTAGTTAAGATTAAAAGGGCTACTTAGACCTAGAATTCTTTGAAGGATAGGAAAACAAAACTAAAAACAAACTTGAAGAAATAATGACTGAAATGTTTCCACATTTGGCAAGTGACAAACGAATTTGGCAAAGTTCAAGAAGCTGAGAAAATCCAAACAGGGTAAACCCAAAGAAAATCATAACAAGAAACATCAGAGCCCAAGTTGGAGAAACAAGACAAAAAAAAAAAAAAAA
>SJYA01002510.1:7267-18270 GCA_006410615.1 Neotragus moschatus | reverse complement strand
AGGGAGGACTGGTGTGCTGCGATTCACGGGGTCACAAAGAGTCGAACATGACTGAGTGACTGATCTGAACTGAACTAGCATTTTGAGTATACTATGACACTTTCTTCCAACAAAAATCCCAACTGATTAGGAGGAATGGAAATACAATCAAGCCTGAAAGATCACTGATTTTTCCCATATACGTAGCACATAAGTACTTGTTAAGTGGTGGAAAATGTCATTTAATAAATAAATTTTTTATTGAGTTAAAAACTCTAAGGAGGTTATCTATTCATATTTATCTGAAAATACATGCTATATTTCATATTTTATTATGTATTTCCTTAGCTTCTAGTTGCAATCAGTTCTTGAAAATGAGACATCATCTCTGATGTATGCTAGGTTTCTAGCAGACATTATTAGAAGATTTTTAAAATTATTTCCATATAGATTACATAGATATTTACATGAAATTATTGCATATGTTTATATACTCTACTGGACTGTGAATCTATTAAAATCAAGAGCTATTCCTCATTAAGCAATTACATATAATGGCATCAAGTATTTGCTCAGAGATTTTCAAGTACCATATACATTTTTTGTTTGAGATGATTCTGACCCAGTCGTCTTCAATGCAGGCATGAGGGTGGAGAACCATGAAAACAAAGACTCATAAATAATAAATGTTGAGAAGTGAAGATTGCTTTGTGGTTACAAACTTAGCTGGAGATAACAAGAATGCCTGTCTAGATAAGCCTTTGTTATAAGGGTTTAACTGAATCTAAGTGTTTAGCTGGTCAAACAGCATTCCAGGGAGAAGAACCCATTTAAATATTTAGAAGCACATTAAACATGAATCAAAAGTTAACTAAAATCCAAAGCTAAACTAGACAGATGTAAAGTTACAGCTGATGGTTCTCAGAAATCTCTTGTCTGTTTCAGACTAGAGTAGATTGTTAGATAGTTACCAGATTTTGTAGTTATAGGAACCAAATATTACATGGGTAAGTGACATAAATGCAAATTTAAGTTAAAAAGCAATCAGTCCAACTTAAGAAAAAAAAGAGAGATAGAATTTGTCAGAATAAAACACTGTAACAGAAGAATGCTTTATGAAATTTAACAATATATTGTGATGCCAAACTACACAGTATAATCCATATTTAAATAGAAACCCATGTTTAATAGTAGATTGTTTTCTGTTCTTTTTTGCAAATTTGATTTTATTTAACTTTTAAATAACTGGGGGTGTACAGGAGCATTTATGGATCTGAAAAGTACACCCTGACTTCAGATTTTGCCTTCAAGTTATTTTCAATTTGAATGAAAACTGTCACAGATGTTGGAAAATAATGATGAAACTGCTTCACTAAGGCTGAACAGAGAGTTGGGCATTATTAAAAGCTGGCTTAAAACACAACATTCAAAAAATGAAGATCAGGGCATCTGGTCCCTTCACTTCATGGCAAATAGATGAGGAAACAATGGAAATGGTAACAGACTTTATTTTCTTCAGTTCCAAAATCATTGCTGATGGTGATTGCAGCATGAAATTAAAAGATGCTTGCTCCTTGGAAGAAAAGCTATGAGAAACCTAGAAAGCATATTAAAAAGAAGAGACATTACTTTCCCAACAAAGGTCCATACAGTCAAAGCTATGGTTTTTCTAGTAGTCATGTACAGACGTAAGAGTTGGACAATAAAAAAGGCTGAGTGCTGAATTGATGCCTTTGAACTGTTGTCTTGGAGAAAACTCTTGAGAGACCCTTGGATAGCAAGGAGATCAAACTCCGAATATTCATCTGAAGGTCTAATGCTGAAGTTGAGGCTCCAAAACCTTGGCCACCTGATGCAAAGAGCCGACTCATTGGAAAAGACCTTGATGCTGGGAAAGATTGAAGGCAGGAGTAGAAGGGGATGACAGAGGATGCGATTGTTGGATGGCATCACCCACTTGATGGACATGAGTTTGAGCAAGCTCCAAGAGTTGGTGATGGACAGGGAAGCCTGGTGTGCAGTGCATGGGGGTCTCAGAGTTGGACACAACTGGGGGACTGAACAACAATGAAAAACAACTTGCTGCTGAGAACAGGACAGTTCACAATAGTCCCTGCTTTTATGGGGCATAGTTTTATTAAGGAGACAAAGTAACTTATTCATAAAATAAGTGTACAAAATGTCTGGTAGTCAAATGTATAAGAATAAAAATAGTGCTGAATAAGTGGAAAGGGGGGAATGAAAGGATGAAGTGCTATTTAAGACAGAATGGTTAGCGGAGTCCTCTCTGTTAATGTCATAGTGAATAGAAACTAAATATAATAGGATGGAGCGACACCTTCTGGTGGAAATGAGTTCAGGCAGGGATAGCAGCTTGAAAATCCCAAAGTAGAGGTGCTTTGGGGCTGTAGGGAAATACACAAAGGCTGGATTAGCTGTAGCAAAATGATGAAGCAGAAAATGCTTCGTGAGAAAAGAATGGGGATACAAGGTGTGTGTGTATGTGTGTGTGTGTGTGTGTGTGTGTGTGTGTGTGTGAATGTGTGCAGGGAAATCATGTATGGAGAGGTAAGCCATCAAAAACCATCATAAAGGATGGTGATCAGGGAAGCAATTTTATATAGCATGTTAAAAACAAAACAACACCACCAAAAATTAAAAAAAAAAAGCAGTAACCTGCCTATAAGAAAGATAATAATGCATAGATATGGGAGGTTAGCCCTGGGAGGAGGAATTGGCAACTGATTCCAGTATTCTTGCCTGTGAGATCCCATGGACAGAGGAGCCTGATGGGCTATAGTCCATAGCATTGTAGAGTTGGACATGACTGCACAATGAGAGATTAGATAGGAGGCCTCTTGGTATAGTCTAGGTGGTAGATGCTATTGTTTGTCTAGAGCAGCAAGGAGAGGCAAAGAGTAACAGATTCTAGAAACAGTAAGATCTAGAAGCATGAGTAACTCTAGTATGGAAAGAATAAGACCAAAATTTAAACAACAACAAAAAATCATATTTTCTAAGGACTTCATTGTAGTAAGGAGGACAGTGCAACCAGTCCAGATTAATCAGTTCCTGAATTCAGTGAGTCCAGATTCTATTTATATGAGTATATCTTAAAGAGGACCCCTTCCTCTCTACAAATTACTTTTTGATCTGCAGGAGACAATTAGAAATTGAAGACAATGCCATTCAACAAGGCAAAGAAGACAAATCTTATAGTCATATATTAACTAACTATATAAAGTATGCAGTATCATGCATTTGATTAACAAATGCACAGTACCTCTGTGTTGGGAACATACCCTGGAGAAGGAAATGGCAACCCACTCCAGTATTCTTGCCTGGAAAATCCCATGGACAGAGGAGCCTGGCTGGCTACAGTCCATAGGGTTGCAAGAGTCAGACATGACTTAGTGACTAAAGCACTACATATAAAAGAGATAAGTAGAAGAACCTACTGTATAGAACAGGGAACTATACTTAATATTTTTTAATATCCTGTAAGGGAAAAATATCTGAAAAAATAGATTTATATGTATGTATAAATGAATCACTTTGCTGTACACCTGAAACTAACACAACATTGTAGACCAGCTATACTTCTATAAAAAAGAAAGTGCTCATATTATAAAAAAGGAAGAACCCATAAAGGACCACACTTTATCCTAGAGGATAAAAACATTAAGGAGATTTTGGCAGCAAATCTGCAAGGTGGCCCCAATAATTCCCACTTCTCGGCACTGTGCCATGTGCAGTCTCCCCTCATACTGTGCCTGGGTCAGTCTGTGTGACCAACAGAGCACAGAAGAAGTGACAGCATGTCCCTGCTGAGGTCAAGACATAAACAGGATTTTCTAGTCCTCTCTCTCTCAACCTCTCTGTCTCTCACACAACGCTCTCTGGGGNTGTGCCATGTGCAGTCTCCCCTCATACTGTGCCTGGGTCAGTCTGTGTGACCAACAGAGCACAGAAGAAGTGACAGCATGTCCCTGCTGAGGTCAAGACATAAACAGGATTTTCTAGTCCTCTCTCTGTCAACCTCTCTGTCTCTCACACAACTCTCTCTGGGGAAAGTCAGCCGCTGCATCTTAAGAACACTCAAGCAGCCCCTTGAGGAAGCCTGTGAGGTGAGAAAAGGGAGACTTCCTACAACCAACCAAGATCGGTGGCCTCCAGACAATAGTGATGAGTGTGAGTCACCCTAGAAACAGTTTCTCAGCCATGGTCTGGACTTCAGACACCCACAGCCCTGGGTGATCCCTTGGCTGCAAGTTCATGAGATCCTAAGTCCGAATTATACTAAGTCACTCTTGAATTTCTGACTCAGAGAAACTGGGACGAGTCAGTATGTATTTTCCAAACTTTCAATTTTTCATGCAGTAATAACTCAGACAGATTCTAGGAATGAGGGTATCATGCTGCTGTAACAGAAACTGCACATGTCAGCGTAGCATCGGAACTGGAGAGTGAGTGGAAGCTGGAAAACTTTGAATAAATGTTGGTGAAAGCTGAGAGGCTGTTTTCTTAAAATATATATATATATATACACATACATATATATATACTGGAGTATAGTTGCTTTACAATGCTGTTAGCTTCTGCTGTATAGGAAAATTAATCAGCCATATGTATACATAAATATCTCCTCCTTTTTGGATTTCCTTCCCATTTAGGGCACTACAAAGCATTGAGTAGAGTTCCCTGTGTATATGGTCGGTTCTCATCAGTTATCTGTTTTATCCATGGTAGCATATATATGTTAATCTCAATCTCCCAACTCACCCCACGCCCTCTTTCCCCGCTTGGTATCCATTAGTTTGTTCTCTATGTCTGTGCCTCTATTTCTGCTCGGCAAATAGGTTCATCTGAGCTTCTAATAAAATGGTTTGTAACTATGGTGGCATTTAAGGATGCTTTTTAAGGGAAAATGATGGCTTAAAATAGAAAAAAAAAAAAAAACACAGATTAAAGATTCTCTTGGGAATCTATACACCTGAAGAGATTGAAGAGAAAGCCCTTACTGTAGCCAGAATCAGGTCTTTGAGTTTCATCAAAAGGTGTAAGTATGTGTGTGTGCTTTGTGTGTAAGAGTCGCATCTGATTCTTTGTGACCCTGTGAACTGTGGCTCACCAGGCTCCTCTGTCCATGGGATTTCCCAGGGCAAGAGTACTGGAGTGGGTTGCCATTTCCTCCTCCAGGGGCTCTTCCTGATTTGATGATCAGACCTTGTACCCTTACATTAATTCATTTTGGTGGTTGTTATGCATGTGAGGCCAAGAGTGTGGAGAAAGAGACATGCAAAATCAGTCTTCCTTACTTGCTGCCTGAATGATAATATCTTGGAAATTAGAAAAAAGGAAAGAAAAAAAAAAAACTTTAAAAATATATTTTCTCTAATCAGCTAAAAATTGTGAATAATGAATGGGCTATTGCAATAAACCGGTAAAAAGTTCCTAGTAAAAGTTGGTGATAATACAGAGACAGGACAAATAAAAGAAGTCTTTATCTAAGCCACATTTCTATTGTTCCATATTCTAGGCCTCCACTTCTGTGTGTTTTCTCACTACGATGAGAAGTTTTCCTTCTCTATCTGAGTTCTCTGTGTCTCTGTACCATCTCCCATGCCTAATATTACTTTTGGATAAATATATACTTTGTTATGGTCATGAATGTGTGTTTTCAGCTCTGTGCTGGTGGGACGGTCAAGTTGTGCTTCAGTTCCGTGATTTAACTGGAATTCTGCTTTATGCAATGTCAAGATACTTCTTAGCCACATCATTTGGCTTCCAGTCATCCATAGCTCAGGGGAGCCACAATAAAATAATAAGCAGCATATGTAGTAAAAATAAATATCCTACTAATTTTATCTGGTGGGTACAAAAAGCCAAGAGCCAAGGGCAACAAAGGTGATAATGATTACACTTCATCACTGTTTCAAACCCCTCCTTTCTACTTCTCATGAAGGTCTTTACTGAAAAGAAATACAAATAAGTTCTTTCCTAATAACTAAAATATTTTTTTCCTGATCCTTAAAGAAGAATCGCTGTTTCTTTGTTACTACAACTTTGTGCTCAAAAATGTTCCTTGGCAATGCAATTTGATATGATTCAGTGAGTTAAGAAACCTAAGCACTCAAGCATGAAAAACTGCTGATAAATGTGCATCCTTGAATTCTCCGGTAAGCATTTCTCTGATGACAAGATAGGTATGTTCTTTTCCCCTCAACTTGATGGGGACTATTTTTGTTACATATTTTCCCACCATGTTCTAAGGCATCTAAATAAATATTGAACTTATAATGCGAAGCAGTTGTTTTCAGACAGTGTTAAGTAAATAACCTGTTTTCCTTTCACTCTGCTTGTAAAGGAAGTACACAAGAGGAAAATGGATCACATTCTTGCAGTAAATACCTTGAATCTTACAATTCAAATTTATTTTCTCCAGAATATGGTTTCTTTGGTAGACATTACATTTAGTTAACTTATTTGTATTATATATTTATCATGTGTTTGCTATTTTAAAATTCTTGCTCTAATATATATATTGAAATTTTATTTGAATATATGTGTAGGATTTGCAGAAAACATGAGAATATTTTCAACCTTTTGGCTTGCTGGGAAACAAACAACAAAAACAGTATCTTTTTTTCATATAATNGGAAGGCTTGTATGGTGCCTTATGTTAAACACTGCACCTTCCTTCACCACAGCCCAACGTCAGTAGACTAGATTTCTGTATGTGGACAAACAGACCCAAGTTTCCATTCAATACCAGATTTTTACTAAGGATGAAATTCATTCTAACCCAACTTCACACCTGATAGGACTGAGATGATCAGTTGCTAGTGCTGCTTAATGAGTCAGGGTCTTTGTCACTGTGATAAGCAAAAAAAGAAAAAAAGATGTAAGAACTGGAAAAGAATAACTGTCACTATTCACAGACTACATGATTGTGTAATCCAAAAGAATCTAAACACAAATATTAGAATCTATAAGCTAATTTTACAGGGTTGCTAGCACAATTCCTTTTTCAAAAATATGGCGTTGAAACATGTATAATATCATGTAAGAAACAAATCACCAATCTAGGTTCAATCCAGGATACAGGATGCTTGGGGCTGGTGCACTGGGATGACCCAGAGAGATGGTATGGGGAGGGAAGTTGGGAGGGGGGTTCAGGATTGGGAACTCATGTACACCCGTGGCAGATTCATGTTGATGTATGGCAAAACCAATACAGTTTTATAAAGTAAAATAAAGTAAAAAAAAAATACCCATTTAAAAATAAACCACTGGCTGAAAGATTAAAATGGTAATTAGAAAATATTTTTGAAGTCAATGATAGTGAAGGTATTTATATAAAAATTTATGAGCTAAAACTAAAGGAGTGCTTATAGAAAAATTTATATCCATAAATGCTTACATTGGAAAAAAACAAAGGCCAGCATTAAATGCCTTAGCTTTCACAACATAACAAGCTGACTCTAAAACTCCCTTGGTAATTTCAGAGGGAAAAAAATAGACAAAGCAATCTTAAAGAAAAACAAAGCACAAGGACTAAAATATCAACCATCAAACTGGGTAATGGAACAGAATTAAAGTTCACAAGTTGACCAATATCTGCATAGTTATCTGATTTACAACAAGAACAAATTTTTATTACAGTGAGGAAAGGTAGTCTTTTAATATACAGTATTGGGTATATTAGATATACATAAAGATTCAGAAAAACAAATTGGTGGTCCCAACCTCCACCCCCAAACCCAGCAGTCCTATTCCTGGGCATACACTGCACCAACATATTTTTCACACAGGCATACACATACACACACATACACGGACACATGCACACATACTGTAAAATACTGTCCACAGCATCTTTATTTTTCATAAAGAAAATAAAACTACTCAAATGCCTTGCTATAGTGCATAGATAATTCAAATTTTATTTTTGTAATGTGACTCAAACCTTAATGAAAATAATTTCCAACCACATGAAATAATATGGATGAATCACACAATAATATTAAGAGAAAAACCCCAGATGTAAAAGACTACAGACTATGTGAATTCATTCATACAAAGTACCATAGCAGGGGAAGTCAACCCGGGCTGTTAGAAGGCAGGAGAAGGATGGCCTCTGTAACACAGAGTATGGAAAGGGGCCAAGGTGGACTCTGCTGTGGGTCACGTCTATTCTGTTGCCAGCTTTCTGTATGTGTTCAGTGTGTTACAATTCATCAGAACTGTATGTTATGGCTATATATTCTCTTCTGTATGTGTATTTCCATAAAAATTTGAAAGTTTGGTCAATTGTGCTTCATACTTACAGAAACTCAAGGCTAACCAATTGTTAAGTCCAATTAGAAAATAATAAATATTATTTTTACCACTGGTTCTTATCCAAGGGAGATTTAACCTCCAAAGAGGCATTTGGCAATGTCGACTGTTTTTTATTTTCTTTTTTCTACCATAGAGGGATGGTGTGTGTGTGCATAGTTCTGTTTGTTGGACTCTTTGCCATCCCATGGACCACAGCTCGCCAGGTTCCTCTGTCCATGGAATTCTCCAGACAAGATACTAAAGTCTGTTGCCATTTCCTCCTCCAGGTGGTCTCTGCAATCCAGGGATTAAACCTGAGCCACCAGACAAGCCCATAGAGAGGTGGGGGAGAGGAATATTGGTATCTGGCAGGTAGAGGCCAGTGGTGTGATTAAAAATCCTACAATGCACACAGCAACCCCTACAAAAAAAATAATAATAATAACAATTTGACCCCAAATGTCAATGACACCAAGGTTGAGAAACCCTGACTTAAACAATATGCTCTTTACTGAATGCGTGTTTAGTGAAACAATAAAGCTTTCTTTAGCTCTACTCTGTTGCTGAGGGTAATTCCCAGGATACCGTCTTTTGAGGCTCTGTGGATGTCACACGTTTTTGCCATATGTTTCTTGACAAAATCTTGCTTCCCTTTTGCTTTTGATTCCCTGAATATTAATTAACCTTCACTACTGCAAGTTAATCACAAATAAGCATTAACATCACATTTACTTTTCTCATTTCTCTGACCTGACTTTATTTGCAGAAGCTTATCCTTTCCTTGAGCCCAAATGAAAGTCAGATTAAGGAACAAAACAAGCCAAATTCCACTCAAAACTAAGGAAATAGGCATAGAGGCTTTTATGTAGCTACTAACTACCTAATTAGGTTATTTTTTTCCTCAAATTATTTTCAATTTTACTATTGTATGATATTTCCAAGCTGGTGGTTCAGTTAGTGGTAAAAAATTCACCTGCAATGTAGCAGACTCAGGTTTGATCCCTGGGTCAGGAAGATCCCCTGGAGAAAAGCATGCCAACTCACGCCAGTACCCTTGCCTGAAGAATCCCACAGACAGAGGAGCTTGGGAAACTACAGTCAAAAGAGCTGCAAATAGTTGGACATGAGTGAGCAACTGAGCTCACAAGGAATTAAAAAAAAAAAAAAAGAATTGGAAGTGAGATTCTTCTGGTTCTAGCAAAATTGTCCTCTCTAAAGTTCACAGGAAGTATGTTGCACTACAAATTCAAGTTACCTGAGAAGGTTAAATCAAAACAGGGGATAATTCTCCATCTTAGTCAAACATAGGTTCTTTCTTCTTTGTATTGAATTCATTTTTAAAATTCCAGGCAATTTCCTGGTGGGCCAGTGGTAAGAACTCTGCACTTTCACTGCGGAGGACCAGGGTTCAATCCATAGGTGTGGACCTAAGATTTTGCAAGCTGAATGGTGCAGCAAAAATAATAGTAATAAAAATCCCAACCATCATCACAGTCCCTGTGATTCTACTCACAAGCCTATAAACAGATTACAAATCATGGTGAACTTTCAGTGCTATTTGATGTGAATCAATTCAAGAAACCATGGGTTCTCACAAATCACTTTCCTTCCCTACTTCATGAATTTTTAGAGATGGTTCTATAGCAGAAGGAACAATCCAGTATATAAAAATGCAAATGTATTATTTGTTATGGAAATCTTCCAAACCTCAGTTATAAATTTTCTTTAAAATGTCAGTTATTAATCTGAAGTTTAGTTTAGAGAATAAGTAGAATGTTTATGAAAGAGACTATGTCAGCAAAGAGATTATAGAGAAAGAGCAAATGCCAATTCACTTGAAAGGGCCATCACTTATGTTGCCCACACTTCTGGCCTGAACCTGGAGGCAATCACAAGAGTGAAAGATGTAAGATTATAAGACTTGGCAATGTCACTCAATTGTCAAGTTAGCCCAGTCCACTCTCCTAAAATTTTGATCATTCTTGTTATTTTGCAATTTTTCTTTTACAATGAATTTATAATTTTTTTCTAACTGGATTATGTTAGATGATTTCAGAGAAGGCAATGGCACCCCACTCCAGTACTCTTGCCTGGAAAATCCCATGGACGGAGGAGCCTGGTAGGCTGCAGTCCATGGGGTCCCAAAGAGTTGGACACAACTGAGCAACTTCACTTTCACTTTTTACTTTCATGCATTGGAGAAGGAAATGGCAACCCACTCCGGTGTTCTTGCCTGGAGAATCCCAGGGATGGCAGAGCCTGGTGGGCTGCCATCTATGGGGTCGCACAGAGTCGGGCACGACTGAAGTGACTTAGTAGTAGTAGATGACTTAGAAAAATAGTTATAATTGGTAAGTTTGAGGCTGAGGAAGAAGTGTTTGTATTCACAGGCAAAACATGGGAATGGAAGGTCCCCCTAAACTGGTTTTGGCTGGGCACTAAATGTTTGGCAGAGAACCTGGGGCAGTCACTCTGGCAGACCCTTGTGAGGCTGCTGAAAAGACACAACAGCTAAGGGGTATTGATAGACCTGGTAGAAACATTTGCAATGGAAGTGAAGCATTGGTGTGATGATAAGACTCTTAGTTCAGTTCAGTTCAGTCGCTCAGTCATGTCCGACTCTGTGTGACCCCATGAATCGCAGCACGCCAGGCCTCCCTGTCCATCACCATCTCCCAGAGTTCACTCAGACTCACGTCCAT
>SJYA01002509.1:1798798-1996466 GCA_006410615.1 Neotragus moschatus | reverse complement strand
ACCCACCCCCACCCAGCCTCCCTGGCAACATGGTCTGTCCAAGAGCTCCTCTCCTATGTCTGCTCTCACTCCTTGAAGCAAGCATCCAGGCTCTAGGCTTTAAGCACCACCAATAAGGGGTCCCGTGGTGGCCCAGACGGTGAAGAATCTGCCTGCGGTGCAGGAGACCCACGTCTGATCCAATCTGTATATCTGATTCCATGGACAGAGGCCCCTGGCTGGCCACAGCCCATGATGTTGCGAAGAGTTAAAACACTGAGCAACTGATGTTTTCACTTCATTTTTTTTTTTTCATATGTCCAAGACTCTCAGATTCCTATTTCCATTGCAGGTAACAAGCTCATATATCTAACTACTTGATATTGCCACCTGAGTGACATCAAGTAGGCATCTTCAGCTCGTCTTCCCACACACATTAACCCGATTCTCCCAGTCACCCTTTCAGAAGATGTCCTTTACATCCTACAGTTACTTAAACCACAACCAGCCTACCTTCACAATAGGACAACCTCCAGCCCTCCGCTGCTCCCATCACAAGCCACAGCAACATCGTGCTTCACCTGGATTACTGCAATAGCCTTCTTCCAGATGCCCTGCTCTACTCTCACCTCCCAAATTGATTTCCTGTGAAAGCTCTAGCAAATTTCCTCAAACTTGGTGGCTTAAACCACAAGCATTTATTATCTCCCAACTCTGGAAGCCAGAAGTGCAAAATCGAGGTCTCAGCAAGGTCATGCTTCCTCCAGGGGCTCTAGGAGAGACTCCTTCCTCGCTTTGTTTGGGGTCCTGTGGCTTCGAGCATCCCTTGGCTTGTGGCTGCAGCACTCTAATTCCTGCCTTTGCTTCCACATGGCCTTTTCCTCCGTGTCTATCTTTTCTCTTCTTCTTGCTCTTATAGGACATTGGTGTTGGATTGAAACAGGTCCCACCCAAATAATCTAGAATGATCGCATCTCAAGATCCTCAACTTAATTACACCTGCAAAGACCCTTTTTCTAAGTAAGGTCACATTCACGGGTTTTAGGTGTGAGGATATAGACGTATCTAGAGTTGGTTATCCATACAGCAAGCAGTCGGTGTCTTTAAAATCATATATCAAATCATGTTATTGTTCTGTCCCTAAGTTGTGTCTGATTCTGCAAACCCATGGACTGCAGCATGCCAGGCTTCCCTGTCCTTCACTGTCTATTGGAGCTTACTCAAACTCATATCCATTGAGTCAGCGATGCCATCCAATCATCTCAACTTCTGTCGCCTTTTTCTCCTCCTGCCTTCAATCTTTCCCAGCATCAGGGTCTTTTCCAATGGGTCAGCTCTTCACATGAGGGGGCCAAAGTATTGGAGCTTCAGCATCAGTCCTTTCAATGAATATTTAGAGTTGATATCCTTTAGGATTGACTAGTTTGATCTCTGTGCTGTCCAAGGGACTCTCAGTAGTCTTCTCCAGCACCACAATTCAAAAGCATCTGCTCTTCAGTGCTCAGCCTTCTTTATGGTCCAACTCTCACTTTTGTACATGACTACTTGAAAAACCATAGCTTTAACTATATAAACCTCTGTCAGCAAAGTGATGTCTCTGCTTTCTAATATGCTGTCTAGGTTTGTCATACCTTTCCTTCCGAGGAGTATCTTTTAATTTCATGGCTGCAATGACTGCCCACAGTGATTTTTGAGCCCAGGAAAATAAAATCTGCCACTGTTTCTGTTCCCCCCCCCCATCTATTTGCCACGAAATGAGGGGATGGGGTGACATGATCTTAGTTTTTTTAATGTTGTTTTAAGCCAGCTTTTTCACTCTCCTCTTTCACCTTCAACAAGAGGCTCTTTAGTTCCTCTTCATTTCCTGCCATTAGGGTGGTGTCATCTGTATATCTGAGGTTCTGGATATTTCTCCTGGCAATCTAATTATGTTGTGCTTTAAACCCTCAAAGGGCCCTCCATCTCATCATAGTGAAATCAGTCCTTACCACGGCCTAGAAGACCTAGGATATGGTCCCACTAACCCTCTGACCTCATCTCCAGCCCTCTGGCCCCACTCCCTCTGCTCTAGCCTTCTGGCCTTGTCCCAGGTCGGAGCCTTTGTCCTTGCTATTCTCTCTGCCTGGAGCACTCTCCTTGCTCCTGGCTCAATGCTCCACCCTCTCACTTCCTCCCAGGTCTTCCCTCCTACTCCTGCTCCTCTCTACCTACCTGGCTTTATTTTCCTCATTTTATTTCCATTCTCTAACATGATTCACTGAATATTGCTAGTTTGTTCAGTGTCTGCCTCTTGCACCAGAATGTAAGGCCCAGGAGGGTAGGGGCTCTGTTTTGCTTAATGCATGCTATGAACTGAGTGTCTGTGTCCCCACGCTAATCCTGCCCCCAGATTCATATGTTGAAGCCCCAACCCTCACTGTGATGATATTTGGAGATGGGACTTTTGTAACTGGTTTACATGAGGTCTTAGGGTGGGGTCCCCATAAAGGGATTAGCGTCCTTATAAGAAGAAACCACAGAGCTTGCTCTTTCTCTCCACAATGTGAGGACACAGGAAGAGGAAGCCATCTGCAAAAGGACCCTCACCAGGGGCAAAATGAACCAGCACCTTGATCTTGGACTCTCCAATCTCCAGAACTGTCAGAAATAATGCTTGTCGTATAAGCTACCCAGTTGACGGTATTTGTTATAGCAGCCCAAGCCGACTGAGACTGACTGCACTACCTCCACTACCTAGAATAGTGCTCTGTGGGTGATGACATCCTCATAAATATTGTTTGTTAAAACCTCCCCACAATCCTCTGGCTGCTGCTGCTGCTGCTGCTAAGTCGCTTCAGTCATGTCCGACCCTGTGCGACCCCATAGATGGCAGCCCACCAGGATCCTCCATCCCTGGGATGCTCCAGGCAAGAACACTGGAGTGGGTTGCCATTTCCTTCTCCAATGCATGAAAGTGAAAAGTGAAAGTGAAGTTGCTCAGTCGTGTCCGACTCTTCACGACCCCATGGACTGCAGCCTACCAGGCTCCTCCGTTCATGGCATTTTCCAGGCAAGAGTACTGGAGTGGGGTGCCATTGACTTCTCCACAATCCTCTGGGCAGAGCCTATATTCCAACTAGGAGGCGCTTTGCTTCTCGTATTGAAACGACGGTAAGCAGCATGAAACTGCAATCAAGCTGCGGGGTCCCTGTCACTCTGTGTGCACATGTCCAAGCTACATCTCAGGACTGACTGCGCCAATCTGTTGTAGCATGACACATCTGTCTCCCCCACAAGATTAGGAACTCCTCCTGGGATGAGAATTCCACGTGGGAATTCCAGAGGAATGTTTCCTGAAGTAATTTGGATAGCATGATTTTATTAGCAGCTGTTTCCAGTCACAGAGCAGACCAGGAAAGGACAACACTTTGGCTGGGTGGGTGTAATAGTACAGGTTATTTTCACTCCAAGTAACAGAAACCCAACAGAAACCCCTACTCAGGCTCAAGCTTTATAGGGAACTGAAGTTCTTGGAGGTAGAACAGGCTTCAGGTATGGTCTGATCGAGTGACTGAACAACGTTGCTCAGCATCCATTTCCTTCCCAACTTTCTGTGGACCTTTCTTAGCACCATCTTCATCCTAAAGCCGACTCAACTCTCATGGTCACAAAAGAGCTAATAGGACTCATATTCCTCATTCATATCTCAAGGGAAAGAGAGTTTCTCCACAGCCTTAAAAGAATTCCTGGGGTTCCTCTTGTTGAAGCCACTCACACCGCATTCCCACTCCTGAACCAGTTCACTGTAGAAGGAATCAGGCCAATTGCCTTCAACCAAAAAAAGAACTGGGTAACTCCCTTCAACCAATCTTCAAACCACATGCTGGGAAATTCGGGATGCACTTAGGAAGGAGGAAGGGGAATGGGTGTTGGAGAGGTGACCGATAATTCTCTGCACAATGGGTCTTCCAAAACGTCAACTCTCCCAGGTGACTGCTGCCCATGTCTCCACACAGGATTAGTTCTGGGGTGCCCACAGTCAAGTTATGGCTTTTATGAGATATGAGTGAACCTAACCAAGGCTTTGGAATGTCTCTTGTAGAAATTAGTGGTGAGCAGGCCAAGCATACAATTAAGTACTGAATTTTTCTACAAACACAGACACACACAGAACAGGGCATGGCATTAAGCCCTCACGCAGATCCCTTTCCCACGAGCTTGTCTTGCGCTGAAAGACCTCTGGTTAGAGAATGTGGCAGATGACGGAACTGAAATGTTCCATCGCAATTGAAGCAGATTCTCGGCAGCAGCTTTGCCCTCTGCACAGCACGAAATGCCTTTATGTAAGTGCATATCTATGCCTGATGACCTACAGCATCAATCTTAAGGGTTCTTGCTCTCTTTCCTCTCAATCTCACGCGTGCTCTCTCTCTCCCCAAGATTAATGGGAGCTAAGTGCTAGGGAAATCTTGACTCTGTTAGAAGTGTTCCAGGCCCATAGGTAAGCCTCCCATCTCAAAGCAACTTAAGAATCCCAGAAAGCTTCCTTGTCTCATCCCACCTACCACAAGTCCCTTTGGAGTCTAAAATTCCCACACTATCAAGCCTTTGGATTTGGGGTCTTGAAAATGGAAGAAAATGATCTCTTAGAGCTATTAGAGCCACTGATACTCAGGGGTGTTGAAGACCTTGAGGGGATAAAGCCTTAAGTGTGCACATTTTAATAGGAAGGAAAGACGGCTTTAAACAAAGATCAGACCAAAGGACACCCTAGGGGGCCGGGAAGTAGGTTGAAGAGACTGAATTTGAGATGGAAGGACACCAGCCTGCAACATTTCCCATAGCGCAACCAGGAGGCACTGTGTTTCTTTTATCAAAACAATGGAAGGCAGCACAGGGCTGTGATTAAGCTCTAGAGTCTAACTTTCTGGGTCCAGACTCCAGCTCTGCCTCTAACTGTGTGACCCTGGACAAGTCTCTTTACCTTTCAATTCTCAGTTTCTTTATCTGTAAAAACAGGAGTATAATAAGACCATGTAGGATGATATTATAAATCACATAATCTAAAAATACATATTATATACTATTAGTGCTATAGTACAATATATATTGCATATATAATACCATAGTGTACTATACTACATATACTATTATTATATTATGCTATGTAATATGTACTTATATATTATACTATAATGAATAATATAATAGATTATACTATATATACCACAGTATAATATAGATATTAAAAAAATATACAATACTACATTATACTACATGCCTGTAGTATATATAAGGGCTTCCCTAGTGGCTCAGTGGTAAAGAATCTGCCTGCAATGCGGAAGACATGGGTTTGATCCCTAGGCTGGGACTATCCACTGGGGAAGGAAATGGTAACCAACTCCAGTATTCTCACCTCGGAAATCCCATGCACAGAGAAGCATGGCAGGCTATAGTCCATGGGGTGGCAAAAGAGTTAGATACAACTTAGAGACTAAAACAACAACAACATGTAATATATATACATATAATATTTTTATTTTTATGTAGTTAAACTAATGTCCTTGTTTTTAATCCTTTCTGGATTTTATTCCAAGATTAAAGATTATTCTTCCCATATTAGATTTCTTCTAATATAGTTGTGGTTCTTTTTTTATATTTAAGTCCATGATCCATTTGGAATTTATCACAGTCTACAATAAACTGTGGAAAATTCTGAANATCTCCTTGCAGTCCAAGGGACTCTCAAGAGTCTTCTCCAACACCACAGTTCAAAAGCATCAATTCTTTGGCGCTCAGCCTTCTTCACAGTCCAACTCTCACATCCATACATGACCACTGGAAAAACCATAGCCTTGACTAGACGGACCTTAGTCGGCAAAGTAACATCACATAGTATATACATATAATATATAGTATGTATAAATAGTATGTTTATATATGTGTATATACATTATAATATGTGATTTAGTCACTAAGTTGTGTCCGACTCCGTGATCCCATGAACCCTAGTCCACCAGGCTCCTCTGTCCATGGGATTTCCCAGGCAAGAGTACTGAAACGGGTTGCCATTTCCTTCTCCAGGGGATCTTCCTGACCCAAGAATTGAACCCACATCTGCTGCATTGCAGGCAGATTCTTTACTGCTGAGCCACCAGGAAAGCCACATGATAGCATCCTGCATTCAATACAGACAGGATTGTATGCATGTATGTAGTATGTATGCATGTTTGCGCAGTTGCTTGAGTCATGTCTGACTCTGTGTGACCCCGTGGACTATAGCCACCAGGCTCCTCTGTCCATGGGATTCTCCAGGCCGGAACACTGCAGTGGGTTGCCATGCCCTCCTCCAGGGGAACTTCCCGACCCAGGGATCGAAAATGCAGCTCCTGCATTGCAGGCAAATTCTTTACCACTGAGACACAGGGGAAGCTCCAATATGTAGCATCAGTTCAGTTCAGTTCAGTTCAGTGGCTCAGTCGTGTCTAACTCTTTGCAACCCTGTGGACTGCAACACGCCAGGCTTCCCTGTCCATCACCAACTCCCGGAGCTTACTCAAACTCATGTCCATCAACTCGGTGATGCCATCCAACCATCTCATCCTCTGTCGCCCCCTTCTCCTGCTGCCTTCAATCTTTCCCAGCAGCAGGGTCTTTTCCAATCAGTTAGTTCTTCGCATCAGGTACTATATTATAATATAGCATATTTTATATATATATATATATATATAATATATTATAGTGTATNCTCAAACTCATGTCCATCAACTCGGTGATGCCATCCAACCATCTCATCCTCTGTCGCCCCCTTCTCCTGCTGCCTTCAATCTTTCCCAGCAGCAGGGTCTTTTCCAATCAGTTAGTTCTTCGCATCAGGTACTATATTATAATATAGCATATTTTATATATATATATATATATATAATATATTATAGTGTATGTTTACTGTATACTACATAATATAAACATATAGTATACTACATATACTATATAATGTGTGTATGTATGTATTATACAATATATATGTTATACTATGCTTACATACTACATATAATATAGAGAATATTTCACTATATAGTGTAGTAGTATGGTATACTATAGTGTTAGACATCAAAACCCTTGCCGTTGCTTCAGGGGATGTGAGGACTCTTCCCTGCCCTTGACTTCACACTTGAGTATGTTACTTGCTTTGGCCAATGAGCTGCTAATAACGGCCTGAAATACACCTGTGTGGCTAGCATGCCCTCTTGTGATTTTGCCTTGGCTCAGGGATCCGTAAGGAGGACCACATGGAACACATCTGGATCCAGCCTGCCGCAGAAGCCCGACCCAGCCAAGTTCCATGCAGATCAGGAAAAACCCAGCTGACCTGCAGACATGCGAGCTGAACACCTCTGAGATTCTGTGTTTGCTTATTACATAGGCAAAGCTAAGTATATAGTAAATACTCAATATTCATGCTAGAATTCTTAGTATAAAAACTGCACATGGCTCACACGACCAGGGTATTCATTTGAAATGTCAGGTTGCTGCTACTTGCTCTCAGACAAAAGTTACATTGCAAGCTCTCAAGGGCCCATTCGAGGTCTGAGCCAGTAGGCATCCCATGGTGTGGTTGACCAATGGAATCATTAACACACTTCCCCTCTGATCTGCACCAGTGTCTGTCTCCAGTTCTCTATGGCATCACCACTTTCTCCACTCACCCATTTGAGCAATGTTTATCAAGTGCTTTCCACATTTGCTAGGCAAGAGCACAAACCACAATGAACAGGGCAGATGAGGCTCAGCCTGGAAGGACTGTATTCATGTGTGTGTGTGTGTGTGTGTGTGTGTGTGTGTGTGTGTGTGTGTGTTGGGGGGGTCCAGGTAACAGACACACATGAAGAAACAAGCAAGAATAGACCGATGAGAACTCCAAGGGCAATAAACAGGAAGGAGCCAGAGAGTAGCTGGGAAGGCCACTTCATCTAGGGGTCTAGGAGGAGTGAAGGGCAAGTACAAACTGCAGTGTCTGGGGAACCAAAAGGAGCCATGTGGTTTGAGAGGGGCATGGGAGAGGCGAGTGGCTAGAGAGATCCCATCCACATTCCTCTTCCCCAAACTTCTTTGTCACCAATTTTCCAATCATGTTCCTTCCAAGTCCCTGACCATCCAGCCAAACCACTGGCCACAGCCCATGAATCAAGGCATCACTGGTCACTTCTCCTTCTAAGCTAAGTGAACAACCCAGTGAACGTCTCAGAGTTCTGCCCACTGGAAGGATTTCCCTTCACACAGTCCTCCAGGGATGCCCTGGAGAGTCTGCAGCCGTCCAAATTCAGGTGGGCCTGCACGTTGTGGAAACATTGTAAACCAGAGCCCAGACTTCCCTCCTTCTATCAGTGGACCATACAGAACTCCTGATGAGGTCACGGGTGCAGGCTGGGAGACAGAAGGCTGTGTAGCCGGAGTGGGGGCCATGGCACCTGGGCCACTTCATTGTGTTAATTCACTTGGGTCCTCAAGGCCCAGCCACGTATATGTCACCTCCATGTTGAGAATGAAATATTGCTGTGCACAACTAACTTTATGACTTGGAGGATCAGATAACACCCAGTTTATAAGAGGCAGCTCAAATTTTATGGTAACCTCGTGGCCTAGAGTTACGTGTTCAGTCTCTACTGAGGCCCAGTATTAGGCCAAGAGCTGTTTCTCAAAAGAAGAACAGTTATCTGGAGATGATGGCAGGGTCATGCCCCCAAATCCTAAAGGCCTGTGCTGGGATTCCCCGAGAAGGGCCAGCCAAAGGCTCCCAGCAGTTCCTGATCAGCCACTGCCGCTGCAAGCACCACTGGGTCGGAGGATCTGCTGGCCCAGAGCATCTGGCTTGGCTGGATGGTCGGGGACTTGGAAGGAACATGACTGGAAAACTGGGGACGAAGAAGTGTGGGGAGAAGGAGTGTGGATGGGCTCCGTTTGGGTCCCTCAGGGCCTGAGAAGCCTGGACCCGCTATCAGGCCTTCTCTTCTCGCCACCACTCAAAATAAGCAGCTTTGGGGGTCACTTCAGGAAGTGATCCAGAGCAACCCCCAAATGAGGAATGTGTTGACTCCAAAATCCGAAGATCCCCTGGAGAAAGAAATGGCAGACCCCATGGAGGGCAGCACCCCAGGCTGTCCCATTCTTCACCACCTCCCAGAGCTGCTTCAAACTCACGATGCGTCAGTGATGCCATCCAACCATCTCGTCCTCTGTCGTCCCCTTTTCCTCCTGCCTTCAGTCGTGCCCTGCATCAGGCTCTTTTCCAAGGAGTCGGCTCCTCGCATAAGGTGGCCAGAGTACTGGAGCCTTAGCGTCAGTCCTTCCAATAAATATTCAGGGTTGAGTTCCTTTAGGATTGAGTGGTTTGACCTCCTTGCTGTCCAAGGAACTCTCAAGAGTCTTCTATAGCACCACAGTTTGAAGACATCAGTTCTTTGATGCTCAGCCCTTTTTATTATCCAGCTCTCATATCCATACATGACTTCTGGAAAAAACACAGTTTTGACTATGCGGATCTTTGTAGGCAAAGTAATGTCTCTGCTTTTTAATACTCTGTCTAGGTTTGTCATAGCTTTTCTTCCAAGGGGAAATTTGAATTTCATGGCTGCAGTCTCTGAGTTACTACCGAGTTAAACTTTGGATAATCCACTATCATTCTCCAAAATCCATCTGTCTTCTGCACAGGCCAAACAGGTGAATTCAATAGGGTGTGGATTATCAAGCCAGTCAAGCTGACNCTCTGTCTAGGTTTGTCATAGCTTTTCTTCCAAGGGGAAATTTGAATTTCATGGCTGCAGTCTCTGAGTTACTACCGAGTTAAACTTTGGATAATCCACTATCATTCTCCAAAATCCATCTGTCTTCTGCACAGGCCAAACAGGTGAATTCAATAGGGTGTGGATTATCAAGCCAGTCAAGCTGACATGTAAAATTAATGATCACAGGAAGTCAGGATACTAGCCTTCTTCCCAGGTAGCGCTAGTGGTAAAGAATTCCCCTGCAACGCAGGAGATGGAAGAGACTCTGCTTCTATCCCTGGGTCAGGACAATGCCCTGGAGAAGGAAATGGCAACTCACTCCAGTATTCTTGCCTGGAAAATTCCACAGACAGAGGAGTCTGATGGGCTATAGTCCACGGGGTGGCAAAGAGTCAGACTTGACTGAGCACACGCACGCACGCACACAGCCTTGTAGGCAAAAATGTAGGCATCTTGAAGGAGCTACTGAAACATTCAGAGTTCAAGCGGAGGCCTCTTCATAAGAAGATCAGCCCAAGAAAGAAGCAGAGTTTCCTGCTAGGGTGATCACTTCATAGGGAGTGGAATTAACTGTTGGTAACAGGGAGAATCTATTTTCCTCTTGGGAAATGGAACTGTGTAGCCACTGGGGAAAAGGTGGTGGTCATGGTGTTGTTTTCTGTGGCCTGAATGCTGCGGAGGGGTGTCTGCCCTTGGAAAATTAAAAAGAAACCAAGCAGGCTTCCCTGGTTGCTCAGGGGTAAAGACTCTGCCTGCCACTGCAGGAGACATGGGTTTGATCTCGGACCCAGGAAGATCCCACACACCACGGAGCAACGAAAGTCAGGCGCCACAGCTACCGAGCCTGTGCTGTAGAGCCAGGAAGCCTCAACTCCGGAAGCCTGCATGCACTAAAGCCTGCGCCCTGCAACAAGAGGAGCCACCAGAAAACGGAGCTCAAGCAAGGCAACTGGAGGAGCCCCTGCTCTCCTCACCTAGAGCAAAGCCCGAGCAGCAACGAAGTCCAGCGCAGCCAAAAGTAAAATAAATTAATTAAATTGTTTTAAAAAAAGAAACCAACCAGGACTTCCCTGGTTGTATAGTGGATGAGAGTCCAAGTGCCAGTATAGGAGACACAGGCTCCATCCCAGGTCCAGGAAGAGCCCAGACGCCGAGGAGCATCTGAGCCTGTGTGCCGCAACTGCAGCCCGTGCGCCGCAACTGCAGCCCGTGCGCTCCAGGGCCCGTGAGCTACCGCCAGCGACCCACAGGCTGCAGCTCCTGAAGCCCACGCTCCTGGAGCTTGTGTGCCACAACGACAGAAGCCTACGTATTACCATGAAGAGCGGCCCCACTCACCGCAGCTGGAGAAAGCCCATGCGCAGTGACAGAGACCCAGCACACTATCCTCCAACAGAAAACAAACACTTTNTCTGAGCCTGTGTGCCGCAACTGCAGCCCGTGCGCCGCAACTGCAGCCCGTGCGCTCCAGGGCCCGTGAGCCACCACCAGCGACCCACAGGCTGTACCACCTGAAGCCCAAGCTCCTGGAGCTTGTGTGCCACAACGACAGAAGCCTACGTATTACCATAAAGAGCGGCCCCACTCACCGCAGCTGGAGAAAGCCCATGCGCAGTGACAGAGACCCAGCACACCCCAAACTAAAAATAAATGAACACTATCCTCCAACAGAAAACAAACACTTTTTTAAAAAGAAACCAACCACAGGTCATAAGGAGACAGGGATCTGTGGTTGAAATTTGTCTCCTTGAGTGGTGACAGCTTCGCACCACATCAGTTTAGCTAAGCTGAAACAATCTTTTCCAGAATTCTCTTCCATGCACATAGAATTGTGGGCCACAAGAGGAATTTGTGCAGGAGTTGGAAGATGGACATGATGCTGCAGCCACGTTTAGGCTCAGAATCCACGCTCAGGATCACGCTGCAGCTGGCGCTCGCTGGCACTCACCTTGCTGGCGTCAGGCAGGAGCCAGGCCGCATCTCCTGCAGCCCCACCGTGGATCTCCTCTGCTGGCTTCTCTGGGTCCTCGGCCAGCACTGCTGCTCCATGACAAAGCACGTGAGCTTCTACTGCAGGGATTCCATGTCCTGTAGGTGGGATGTTTGGAAGTGGATGAAACTGATGCGGGTCCCAGCTCCTCCTCGTGGGTCCCAGCTGGCTCTGGCTTCCCCCACTTCACAACCCCCTTCTCCCCAGCTGCCAACCTTGTTGACTTCAGGCCCCATGCCAGATACAGATGTAACAGACTCACAGCNGCTTCTCTGGGTCCTCGGCCAGCACTGCTGCTCCATGACAAAGCACGTGAGCTTCTACTGCAGGGATTCCACGTCCTGTAGGTGGGATGTTTGGAAGTGGATGAAACTGATGCGGGTCCCAGCTCCTCCTTGTGGGTCCCAGCTCCTCCTCGTGGGTCCCAGCTGGCTCTGGCTTCCCCCACTTCACAATCCCCTTCTCCCCAGCTGCCAACCTTGCTGACTTCAGGCCCCATGCCAGATACAGATGTAACAGACTCACAGCGTGTGGCACCAGCTCCCACAAGTACACAAGGTCAGAACCTTAAAATAAATCCTTCATTCTACATTACAGATGTTCTATTTCTCTGATGGAAGCCCAGCTGCCACATACCCCTTCATTCATCCTATAAAGTTTGAGCAGAAGAAAACCTTCTTCTCATCTAGCTGGTGTCTATAGTGTCTGAAGACTCATGAAAGGGTTGACCCTTCTCTGTGCAGAAGGTCCCAAGGTAGTGACAGATAGGACAGACTCAAAGGCAGTGCAGTGGTTATGACTTTGCCTTCCAATAGGGAGCATGTGAGTTCGATCCCTGGTCGGGGAGCTAAGATTTGACAAGTTTCACGACCAAAAAACTGAAACATAACACAGAAGCAATGTTGTAGCATATTCCATAAAGATTTTCAAAATGGTCCACATTTTTTAAAAAGTCTTACAAGGAAAGGTAGAGCTAGAAGTTTACAGGGAATCCAAGCGAGGGGAGTCAGGAGATGAGGGACATATGTGTGGGACTGCTCCAAAACTCTGTTCCCAACTCATGTATGTGGGGAATAAATCAGCTAAAATCCTCTTTACAGAACCCAGACCCTGACCTGTGCTTATGAGAATGTCCACAGAGAAGAAACTGCGCTGACATCTTAGCTGATGGAGGTATCACACCTGGAAGCTGAGGCACCTTCTGTACCTGATAGCTGGTAGGATGCCTGCCTCCTACATGGATGCTGAAGCAGAGATGACCAGAAGCATAGCGGTACCCAAGGCTGAGAACGCCCAGGCCTGCTGCCCTCATCTTTCTGCTTCCCAGCAGGGAATAGGGGACCTCCACACAGAACAGGAAGGAACACCTCACTCTGTGTGTTACGTACGTAACTAGGAAACTGATGCTGCCTCTTTGGGCTCGGCAATCCCAGAGCAGTACCTCCTCAGAAGAGCAGGGGCCCTTTTAAGGTGTGAAGGACGGTGACTTTCACTCCCCTGTCTCCTGTGCTCATTCAGATGCCAATCACTCTGGGCCTGGCAATGCCTGCCTACGCCCCTGCCTGTGAATTCAAGTGGTCACTGACTTCATTGGCCCCTCTTCGCTTGCAAGTAACAGGAGGGTGCGTAGAACAGTGCATGTGGACCAGCCGAAGAATAAGAGGCCAGGTGTGACTTTGAGTGATGGCGTTCAGTTCTGTAGAAGCTACAGAACTGACCTAAATCCCAGAGTTCCCAGGGCAGGGACAAGAGGATGTCATGGCCCCAGAGGAGCCCCGCCCTGGGCCACTGGGGATTCTGAGACCAAGCCCAGGAGAGGGGGGCAGCAAGACCTTGTGAGCCAGCTGAGGCTGCCACAATCTGGGTCCTTCTCTTCCCTAATGTGTGTAGTATCCCTGTAAGGTCCAGGATGGTGACATCTCTAAATCCTTTCTCAAAACGAAACCTTTTTTTCTAAACCAATATGTAAAAGGGTTCCTGAAAGCTGAACTGCCCTGGTGAAGTACAGATGCTCAGGCTGTGCACTGCCAACCCCTCCCAAGCCCCCAGTGCACCGGCCCCCTCCTCAGATGCCCCCGAGGTGGCCCTAAGGAGCCCCGGACTCCTGAGAGCAAAGAGTGGAACATTCTAACAGAAGAAGCCCAGGGTGAGCCCCACTGGGCGGCAAGGAGACCACTGCAAAATGACCGTGGCATTCGTGTGGGGGAGTGGGGAGAGAGGGAAGGGGCTGAGGTCAGATTTAATAGGAGCAATAACAACTACTAGCATGCATGCTTAGTCGCTCAGTCGTGTCCAACTCTTTGAGACCACAAGGACTGCAGCCCATCAGGCCCCTCTGTCCAAGAGATTCTCCAGGCAAGAATACTGGAGTGGGTTGCCATGCCCTCCTCCAGACGATCTTCCCATCCCAGGGATCGAACCCTGGTCTCCCACATTGCAGGCAGATTCTTAACCATCTGAGCTACCAGGGAAGCCCAATAATAACTACAGACACCATATTATACACCTGTAATATGACAGCAAGCCTTGCAAGGTGAGAAATACTATTCCCATTTGTAAGTGAGGAGTGTGTATGTGTGTGTGTGTGTGTGTGTAAATCACTCAGTCGTGTCCACCTCTTTGCGATTCCAAGGACTGTAGCCCGCTCAAAGAAGCAATTTTCTGGGTCACACACCTGAGAGTCAAACCAAGCTGTGGAAGCTCCAAAGCCCATTCTATAAAGGAGGTATACCTGCCTCTGTCTTCCTGGGACCCCATCTCCCCTGGGGAACCTTGCCTGTTCTGGTGGGGTGGCCCACCACAGTAGCCTGGGCCTCCTGCTCACCCCCAGCCCAGCTCAGGAGGGTCAGCCAACCTGGCTGATGGAAGTACTACGCAAAACAGTGCTCAGGCCACAGGGTTGTGGATGACATCAGGACCGATCGGAGTCCAGGCCTCAGACAGAGCATCCAGGAAGAGGTACGGTCTCCCCTCCCACCTGGGTCACTAAGCCGGGAATGTGCATTTCTGGTGCGTGGCCAGCAGCCGTCTTTCCCCACCAGGGGGTCTTCAGACGCTGAACAGAGCGGCAGACACGGTTGATGGAGAAATGACCTCTCCCCACTCCTGAGCCTGAGTCCAGCAGGATGGCTTTTGACTCTGTAACCTCCCCCAGGCCCATCCCAGCTCTGTGAGCCAGTAATCCCCTGTTCCTTCTCTTGAAGCATGACTTAAGCACGTGCAGTAGTAGCTAATACATGTGCGGTCCTCTGTGATGAAGATAACAGCTGTGTCTGCAGGCTGGTGCCTTTCAGCCCATGCCCAGCGAATCTGAGCCCATGGAGGCTCCTCTGAAGTCATCTTTGCTCCCATTTCAACATAAGAAGCTCCATTGTGACCTGCTTTGAATATCGGGCTTCCTCATCAGATCTGGATGGAAGTAAGCACAGTGCTCTGAAAACATTAAATGAAAAAAGAGAGAGAGAGAGAGCTTGAAATCCTCTGTTGTCACTAACTTGGATCCAGTGAGTATTTAATCATGGGAACAATGGGAAGGAGACGATATTGTGAAAGGAGTAGTCTCCCAGAAGTACTCAGAACAGATCAGAAGAGGGAAGAGCCTCAAGAAGTTGTCACCCCAGGCACAGGCCATGGAAAGCATCCGCTGCCTTGACGCATCTTAAGATCCCAAGCAGTCTTGGTTTTTTCTAAGCGAGACCTCAAGCCAGTATCCCCCGGCTAGAAGACAAGGACACAGAGCCTGGGGATGTGGGTCAGGGGGAGCCCTGGGCAGCTGGAGAGCCATGGAGGAGCCTGGGATAGGGGGCAGGGCCAGAGGAGAGCCGAGTGCAGGAAGCACCTAGCCTCCGGCCAGCCTTGGAAAATCTTCAACGACCACACAACGGCTCCTGCAGCCCTGTGGAGATGACCAAGTGAACCCCAGAAATATTCTGGATGCTTCCCACCCGGCAGTACAAGGACAAGGGTTCTGTGGCTCCAGAGGGAAGTGGGGTCACCATCTTGCCCCAGTCTGCCCACAGCTTTCCCTATTTTCAAACTGAAAGTTCTGTTTCCCAGGAAATGCCTCCATCCCGAGTAAACCAGGATGTCTCGCCACCCTCAGATGGTGCTGAACTATGCAGGTGAAGATGGGGAAGGAACTGGGCCCATATCAGGGCTAAGTGCAATCCTGACGGGAAACACTAAGAATTCAGAACACTGCTCGTGAACTTTGTCAGAAGACAGTCTCAGGGGCACTGGCTCTGCCCAGTGGATGTGGGGAGCAGGGCGTGCCAGTCGGGCAGCATGGAAGTGCCCCTCTGTCACCCACTTGACCCAAAATAAGAAGAGGAGGTACATGATCCCCTGGAGTCTTCTCCAAGTGGAGCTCCAAAGTCTCTTCATCACATGAAGAAGCTCCAGTATTGCCCCCGGGGCTCGGCTTCTGCTGTGTGTTCTGGAGCCATTTCAGGCCAGCGAGGAGTGAGCAGAGAGGGAAGCCAGGGCCCAAGAACCCTGAGACATCGTCAGTACCTTTCTCACCTGGAAGCCAAGAGGTCTGAGGTGTGACCCATCACTGAGGATCCAGTGATGGGTCCCATCCTTTCCTGCATTCACGATCACCTCCTGGCACCCCTCCCAGCTTGCTGCCAGCCGTGTCCATTCCGTAACTCCTACAATACACGCCTCCACCCTACCTGGCTGTCCGTCCTCGGGGAGTCAGCCACACCTCCCCCTGGAAACCTCCCCTCACCCCTCAAACTGAAGTCTGTACCAGCCCCCCTCCTCCGAAGGGCATGGCCCAGGTTTGAGATTATCCAGCTGTACAATCCTCTCCCCACCAGACTCTACCCTCCTTGCCTCCTGCCCACAGGGCAGCACCCCACATAGGACTGAGCCCAGAGGAGATACCCCCTCCAGACCCAGCCCAGGAGGGAGGGCGGGAGGGAAGAGGGGATCTCCAGGGCCTAAGGAAGTGACGCACAATGATCAGAGACACTTTAGCCTGCCAAGATACACCTAAGTACCCTAGAGGGCACCAATATCAAAAGGTGGTATAAAACCCACCCCCATGGACCCTGTCCTGCAGGGATCCACGCATATCTCCCACGGATCCTGTCCTATCCCACTAGGACTCAAGGTCACTCTGAGGAGGTGAAGAGCAGGAGTCAGAGAAGTGCTAAGGGAAAAGCCTGCAGATGTGTCAGAGAATCTGCCCCTGGGCTTCCATGGACATGCTCTGCCATCAACGTTTTAAAGACACAGGCGATATACGACCATCAACATGGTGCAGGTGTGCAAGGTGATAGTCATCCGGAGAAGCAGAACAGCCAGCTTTGGTCCCACTCTGGGGGTGAAGAGCTTGCTATGGCTCCTCGCTGCCCCACAGCCGGAGGACTGCCCCCCACGTGGCCACGGGGAGGCCCTGCCTCCCCTGTAAGGCCAGCTCAAAGGTGTCTCCTGTAAGAACCCTCCCAGAACCCTTAGATGAGACTGGCCTGGGTTTTCTGAGTGCTTGGGGCCCTGGGGGAGGGGCTGTTTTGGAGACAATCTGCCAGGGTTCAAACCCCTACGTCCAACTGCTTCCCTGTGTGCCCAGGACCCAGTCACCTACCTCTCTTGATTCACTTTCCTCAGCTATAAAACATGTTGTGTCCGACTCTTTGCAACCCCATGACCTGTAGCCCACCAGGCTCCTCTGTCCATGGGATTTTCCAGGCAAGAATACTGCAGTGGGTTGCCATTCCTTACTCCAGGGAATCATCCCAAGCCACAGATCAAACCCAGGTCTCTTGCATTACAGGCAGACTCTTCACAGTCTGAGCCACTATGGAAGTCCTACAAAACACAGATGGCAACAAAATCCACCTGTTAGGGGCACGGAAACAATGGGTTAATATATGCAAAATGCTAGGGACAGGGTCAGACATGAAGGAGGCTACTAGTGTTTTTTTCCTTTTTTAAACTTTTTAAATTGGGAGACAATTGCTTTAGAATGTTGCGCTAGTTTCTGCTGGACAACAACATGAATCAGCTATATATACACATATTATAAAGCAGAGACAAAGGTTTATCTAGCCAAAGCTATGATTTTTTTCAGTACACATGTACAGATGTGAGTTGAACCATAAAGAAGACTGAGTGCCTAAGAATTGATGCTTTCACATTGTGGTGCTGGAGAAGACTCCTAACAGTCCCTTGGACAGCACGGAGATCAAATTAGTCAATGCTAAAGGAAATCAACCCTAAATGTTCCCTGGAAGGACTGATGCCGAAGCTGAAGCTCCAATAATTTGGCTACCTAATGCCAAGAGCCAACTCATTGTTAAAGATCCTGATGCTGGGAAAGATAGAGGACCAGAGAAAAGGGCAACAGAGGATGAGATGGTTGGACGGCATTACTGACTCAATGGACATGACTTTGAGCAAAGTCCAGGAGATAGTGGAGGACAGAGGAGCCTGGCGTGCTGCAATCCATGGGCTGCAGAAAGTCGGACACGACTGAGCAACTGAACAATATCTTCTCCCTCATGAACCTCCTTCCCACCTCCCCTCCCATCCCACCACTCTAGATCATCACAGAGCACCAGGCTGAGCTCTTGGTGCTAAACAGCAACTTCCCTCTGGCTATGTCTTAAACACAGTAACTGCTAGTGTTTGAGGATATTATTATCATCATTTCTCTCAGGATGAAAATCACATCCTTTCTTGTACAATTACCTCTGATGCACTCTAGACTGGAGATAGCTCCAGAGAAGAAATCATTGACCCAAATCTTGGTTTTGCTCTCAGCCCTGTGTGGCTCTCACAGAGTAAATACAAACTGATAACTATTTCCTCAAGGAACATGCCGGTGCATTATAGGGAAGACACTCCCTGGCCCACTGCTCGCTCTAGAGAAATTAAGTCTTGACACTAGGAATATTCAGCAACCCTTTCCCTCCCCCAGCAACTTGGGCTGCAACAGCAACCGCATTCAGAGGCAGCAGGTGAGGGAGGGCTTGTTGGGGCTTTACTCCTCTTTAGTTTTTCTTGTCCCCCTCCACTTCCTTTCCCACCAACCACAAAGGAGATGAGCTGCATGGAAGCTGTACAGCAAAAGTTAGGAATCCGCGATCAGTGGAATAAAGAACCACATGGCAGAGCAAAGATGTCTTCCTACAAAGGCTGACTTGGCTGCTTTCCAGGCTCTACTCCCTTGGACAAATCAGCCCGAGGCTCTGTGCCACGGTGCTCCTCATCTAGGAAATGGGGCTAAGATATCAACATCCGGTCTCGAGGAGGAATAAGCAGGCTCACAATGGAGTGCGCAGTGTGGGGCCAGACACCTGGTAGAAACTCTGGGTTCTGAGGGCTGGGAGAGCTTGAGTGCTCAGCACTCAGTCGTGTCCGACTCTGTGTGACCCCACGCACTGTAGCCCGGCAAGCTCCTCTGTCCCTGGGATTCTCCAGGGAAGAATACTGGAGTGGGTTGCCATTTCCATTTGGACACATTAAAGCAAAGCCCTCAAGGCAGGGCAGAGGGAGTCGCTTGTTTAGACTCACCTCGGTTTACTTTTCCCAACAGCTTGGTACACTGCTGTGGGCATACCATGGCACTCCACAAACATCTCAGAAGAACTGAGAGCCTCCTCGGGAGGAAGGAAGCATATGCGATGGAGGACTCAAGGCTAAAACTCAGACTTCCTGCCTTCAAGAGGGTTGGAGACGCCAACACTCTTTGGACAGTCAGTGGCCACACACAAAAAACGAGAAATGTCTGAGGGTGCCAGGGTCCCGATCTGGTTGGGCACAAGTGACTTGGTTTTCAAGGTAGAAAAAAAAAAAGAAAGGAACAGCCATCAATAATGTGAAATGTTAAAACCAAGAAAAAAGTGCAAGTCCTCCCATCCTGGGCAACTAGAATGAAGGGAAGGGACAAAAAAGAGGCAAAACAAAAAAGAGATGGCGTGAAGGGAAACTAAAGAAGAAAAAGAGCAATCGAAGCAGGAAAGAGAACTGGGAAGGAAGAAGGAGGTTCCATGACAGTTACAGGAAGACCGGCAGCAAAACCACTGAAGAAAGAGGCGGGGAGGTCATGAGTGCAGAGTCGCGGAGAAGGATTCTCCAACATGCACCCATGGACAGATCATAGCTCATTCAAACTGTGAAAGTGTAATTCACACTTGAGAGCCAGAAGCCTTAACATGGAAACTTGGACAAGTGCACTGCATTTGAGACTGAATTTTTAAAAATGGTAGCAGTGGGAGAGATAAAACCAGGCTCTGCTCAGCTTTCCAGTCTGGATCTGAGTAGGAAAATGAGAAATATTTTAAAGCAACACAGTCAAGGCAAGTGCTTCCCTAATCTGGGTACTGCTCCAGCTGAGCCCTTTTTTGTCCTCAGATGGTACACGCTAGTGGGTGGAGAATCTCATGAACAGAGGAGTCTGTTGGGCTGCCATCTGTGGGGGTCACACAGAGTCGGACATGACTAACGTGACTTAGCAGCAGCAGCAGCAGCAGCAGCAGTGGGTCAAAAGGACTAGGGTCCATTCCACCTCCAGACCGTGTAACATACTCAGTGGAGCTGGGTTATTCTGGATGCCTCAGAGTACATTCTGTCTCTCATGAGCAGGTCTCTCTGTCCCTGGACCTTTATGCCCACATCCCTCTGTCCTCATGCCTCCCTCAGATGCACAGGGAAAGCCAATCTCACCCTCCAGCTCTGTGGGAGGGTGCCTGGTTTGTTGTTGTTCAGTTGCTAAGTCGTGTCCAACTCTTTGCGACCCCTTGGATTGCTGCACACCAGGCTCCTCTATCCTTCAGTATCTCTTGGAGTTTGCTTAAATTCATGTCCATTGACTCAATGATGTTACCTAACTAACCCATCCTCTGCCACCCTCTTTTCCTTTGACTTCTAATCTTTCCCAGCATCAGGGTATTTTCCAACGAGTCAGCTCTTTGCATCAGGTGGCCAAAGCATTGGAGCTTCAGCAACATAATCAGTCCCTCCAACGAAGATTCAGGACCTTTAGGATTGGCTGGCTTGATCTTCTTGCAGTCCAAGGGACTCTCAAGAGTCTTCTCCAGCATCACAGATCAAAAGCATCAATTCTTCAGTGCTCAGACTTCTTTATGATCCAACTCTCACAGCCATACATGACTATTGGAAAAATCAACCATAGCTTTGACTAGACGGACCTTTGTCGGCAAAGTGATGTCTCTGCTTTTCGATACACTGTCTAGGTTTGTCATAGCTTTCCTTCCAAGGTGCAAGCATCGTCAAAGCTAATTTATATACTCCTACTCTCCTGGTCACACAGGTGACTCAGGGTTGGTTCACATTCCCTAAACTGGTCCAATAAGAGTAAAACCCAAGATTTTGTATCACGGTTAAAGAATGAAATGTTCTCCTCTGCTAGATATGAAATAGGAGTACTGGGACACAGGGGTGGGGTAACCATCTCATGACGATGAAGAGAGAATTGATGAAATTGGAGCTGACTCAGAAGCTGCAGAGACTTTAATCTAGGTTGCCTACTTCTAGATCAAGCTGTTCCTGATGACCTTCAGTCTGTTCATTTAAGTGAATCAACAAATTCTCTCTTATGATCGATCTGGTTGGAGTTTTCTATCATATTCAGTGGAAAGGTTCCTAACACGATGTCTTATTGATTTCATGAATAAGTACTTTGTAAGTAATAATAATAGTAATAATAATAATAAATGAAAAAGATAAAGGCTAAACACATATAAGAAACAAATTTCAGCACATCAAGTCATTTCATTTTCTCAGGGGCTCACCACACACCTATCAAAATGGTTAAAATTTTAAAAAGTGACTATATCAAGTGTTAGTGAGGATTCAGAGGAACCGGGACTCTCACAGTCCTCAAGAAGGTTAGTGTTTGTATAATAACTATATTTGTGCATACCCATGTTCATTGTAGCACTGCTCACAATCCCAAGATATGAAAGCAACCTAAGTGTCAACAGATGAATGGTTAAAGAACATGTGATACATATATGTACATTGAAGCATTTTTCAGCCAAGGAACAACATTCAGCCATTTACAATAATCTGAATGGACCTTGAGGGTATTATGCCAAGTAGGAGAAGTCAGAAAAAGACAAATGGTGTGTGGTCTCATTTATATGGAATCTAAAAAAGTCAAACTTGTGCAAACAGAGAGTAGACCAGTGGTTACCTGGGGCTGGGAATGGGGGAATTGGGGAGATGTTATTTGAAACTACAAACTTGCAACCAGTAGATAAATAAGTTCTGGAGATCGATGCACAGCATATTGATTAGAGTCAGCAATATTGTTACAAACTTCCAAACTGCTGAGAGACTAGATCCTAATTCTCACCATAAAGAAATGGCAATTATGAGATGCAGCAGAGATAGGTATTGGATAAAACTCCAGTGGTAATTACATCACAATATATAAATGTACCAAACCACTGTAACTCTGCACACCTTAAACTACATGATTTTATATATGCCAGTTATATTGCAATTATAATAATTACTGGAAAAAAATAATCACCACTGGGAGTGATGAACACCATCTACAGGGAATTCACTGGGAATCGTGGGACTCCACAGGCAGGAGGCAGTCCATGCTCATATGAGAAGACATAAGTAATCATATGAGAAAGACACTGCCTTCCACTAGGTCTTGAGGCCCCTGGCTCCCCTTTTCCTTCACTTGCCTCACCCTTCCTCCACCCACCACCATTTACATCCATCCTCACCATCAGCACAGGCTGTGTGCTGGGCTGAGCGTGTCCTCTGCTGTCAAGTGGGAATCGTAGCCTCAAGGTGGAAGCTAAGAGTGGCCAGGCCACCTGATCCCTAAGCCCCTGCACTGCTCTAGAGGCAGGAAAGAGGCCTGACCACAGGCAGCCCGGCCCAGGCCTGGAGGCGCCCTCCAGCTCACCTCGACACAAGAAAAGACCAGGCCACCATATCTCCTCGGGTAGAAATATGACCGGTAGAAATGATGGGCCAGCAATTGGTGGGAGCCAAGCTGAGTTGCAGGGGCTCGTGGTGAGCCCAAATTGTGAGGCAGCCCATCCTGTGAGTACACAGGAGTATCAGAAATCCACAGAGCAGAGGCTGAGGCCCCAGACAGCAACGAGGAGGAAACAGCAGGCACACAGTGAGAAGCAGGGACGCTGTGGATGCAGCGATCTCGAGAGAGACAGGCAGGGACTCCCTGGGGGTGCAGTAGCTAGGACTCCTTGCTTCCAGTGCAGGGGACCCAGGTTCCAGCCCCAGTCAGGGAACCAGGTCCCATGTGCTACAAATAAAGCCAACGAGGACCAAATAAATAAATATTTTAACAGAGAGTGGGGGGGAGGGTCACAGTCTCAGAGCCACCTCAGCTCCCAAAACTCCTGGTGCCCCTCCGCCCTTTGTATTCTCCACAACCGACTCTCTCCTTCAAGGGATCTCCGTGGGTCACCAGGTTAGCCAAAAATGCCCCGCCTCGGCCACTGCAGACAGACCACGCGCTGTAGGAGAGGGCCCTGTGACAGCTCGCCTCCCACCGGGTGGAGCTCCTTCATCTCGGTGGCTCACTTCTTACGACTTTACAGTTTCAGACCCAGAAATCCACAATCCGTCCCAGAGAGTCAACTTTCTTGGCCCTCCAAGCCTATCCTCCCGCCTCAAAAAGCTAAAGAGATGCTAAGAATCACCATTTCCTCTGAAAACATCTCAGAGGACAAGAAACCAAAAGAGTCCAAACGAAAAGATGGATTGAAAGTGTGTGTTAATTTTTTTTTACCTACAAGATTACAGAGACGCCAGTTATAAGCGTGTGTGCATGTATGTGTATCCGTGTGTATATGTGTATGATTCTTTAATCCATTCACCTAGTTAGCCTTGATGAGTCTCTAAGTCCAGCCACTGAGGGACTTTGAGGCTGAGAGCGTGGAGCAATCATGGTCAGGGGAGGGGCAGGTCTGCCTGTAAGAGGGCATGAGGGGAACTTCTGAAGTAATGGAAATATTTTATATTTTGATCTGGGTAGTGGCTCTTCAAGTGTAAACATATCTAAACCATCATCAAGATGTACATTTCAGATTGGTACCCTCAAAAACCACTACCATATTGTAAAGTAATTAGCTTCCAATTAAAAAAAAAAAAGATTGGTACCCTCTACCTGGCAATTCTACACCTGGGCATACATCCGAAAGAAGTGAAAGCAGGGACCACTGATGATTGCACACCAACGGTCAAAGCAGTATTAGTCAAAGCAGTATTAGTCACAGCAGTGAAACAGGGGAAGCAACCCAAGTGTCCATTAACATATGAACAGATAAGCAAAATACAGTACATACAGACAACGCAATAGTAAGCAGCCTCAAAAAGGAAAGACATTCTGACACACGCCACCGCGGAGATGAACCTTGAACAACTGCTAGATGAAATAAGTCAGTTACAAACAGGTCAGGACTATGGTGGTGGTAGTGATTTAGTCACCAGGTCATATCTGACTCTTTGCAACCCCACCAGGCTCCTCTGTCCATGGGACTTCCAAGGGAAAAATACTGGAATGGGCTGCCATTCCCCTCTCCAGGGGATCTGTCCCACCCAGAGATGGAAACCACATCTCCTGCATTGCAGGCAGATTCTTTACCATCTGAGGCACCAGGGAAGGCCAGACTTTGAAAATGTTATGCTAAATGAAATGAGCCAAACAGCAAAAGACAAATACTGCATGAGCCTACTTTCAAGTAGTCCCTAGAATAGGCACATTCGGAGACAAATTGTAGAACGGAGATTACCAGGGCCACAGGGGAAGGAAGGAGAAGCATTGTTCAACAGGCACAGAGGCTTTGCTGGGGATGACGAGAAATTGGGCCGTAGACAGTGGTGATGGCTACCCAACATCGTGAGTGCATTAAAGCCACTGAATTGGGTACTTACAAATGGTTGAGTGAAAAACACTTAAGAGCTTTAAATACCTTTTTCAGTTATGAGGCTCATCCACATCCAGGGTACTTTGCCAGCCACTGTGGCAGATGCTGAATTCAGTCTCAGGTCTCCGAATTCAGAGGCCAGGAATACAGTCCCACATCCATAAAGCAACCCTTCTCTAATAAACTGGCCAATCCAGCTCTGCTTGGGCTGAGAACAGCCTCCATCCTGAAGGGAGGGCTTGGGCTGCTGACCTCTCTTTACTGGTGTGGGTCAATGAACTGAAAAAAAATCTGTGTAACTTCAGGCTGGTGTCCTTCCTGAGACTGTACAAAGCCCCCAGGATGTCTGTGGAGTTGCTTTGCCTGCAAAAAAAAAAAAACTGCCCCAGCTCCCTTGTCTATAAAAAGCAACTAGCTCAGAAGGTGTGGCTGAGACCAGCCAACGACAAAACCTCCCAAATCAAATGATGAATTTAATCCCACCTGGCATCAGAAAGCATGGACAAGAACCACCCCTCCACCCTTGCTACTCTGAGGCAGAATAAATATAGATGCTCATGACACCAACTTTCCACCTCCATGCACGCTGCCCTGCCCTGCTCTGCCAGGTGGGCTAGAACAACCTGTTTGGAACAAAGATCCCACCTTATATTCAATAACATCAACAACCTTTGGACGAGGATGGGCACGTCTCCACAGACAGTGGATTTTAGAGTTTAAAACATCCTTTGAGGTCATCTCACCAAATCTCTTCATTTTCCCAGAAGGAAAAACATAGGGAGGGAGTGGTGAGGATCACTGATTTTTTTTTTTAGCTAAATAGCCCTGCGTTTGAACTTGACTTTGACATTTACTTTGATATTTATATGGTCCTGAGCAAGCTGAGCTATTGTCTTTGGACCTTAGTTTGCTCATCTGTAAAACGGGGATAACATTCCCACTACTATAGGGTTGTTGTATTAAATAATATTGGGTTGGCCAAAAAGTTCATTTGGGTTTTTCCTGTAAGATAATAGAGGTCAAGAGCCTGGCACATACCTCTCTCACTGTGTGGTAAGAATTCTCCTCCACCACCATCAACATCATTAGTATCATCATGAAATGAAGACCCAGGGAGAGGAAGGATTTCTCCAAAATCATACAGCTGTGGCTTGTGGCAAAACAAAGTCTTTCACACCAGTGGATTTTTCCATTTCATCACCCTGAGACAGCACAATTACCTGGGCCTAAAAATTTACAGCACTTCATGGAAAATATTTGAAATTATATGACTTTTCCACATTTCCAAATTAGAAGTCCAAGCCTGATGTCCAAGAGTCTTCAGCACAGAAACAAACTTTTCAGAGAAAAGATACTGAAACCAAATAATGTGAGCTTTTCTTACTCTCTGCCTTCATATCTGAATCTGAAGTTCTCAGTGAGGAGGACAGTGGAGCTGGAGATGGGGCAGAGAGTTCACCTAGAGGGTGGGCACAGGACAGCGGACCAGGAGACAACTGACATCTGTTCAGAAAGCTAAAAGCTGAACAGAGAAGCCAGATGAACTGTGAAGGGAACAGACAGTAACGGTCATGGTAACTGCACCAACCGACTGCTTAGTAGCTGCCAGACGTCGTTTTAAGCATTTACATCCATTACCATTGTTAATCCTCCAACCCTACGAAATAGGCAAAATTATTACCTATGTGAATGAGGAAGACAAGGCCAAAGGAGCTTTACAAACTCATTTCCCAAGGAAGGTCTTCCACGCACCATGGCTAAGATCTAGCCATACTGGGATACCTACTCGTCTCCCCAAACCTGGCAGGCTGTCTCATACCGTCTTTCCATCTGAAATGCCTGTCCTCATCTCTGCTCATTTCGGTGCTCTTCATCCCTCAAGATGTATCAGGAATGTTATCGCCTCAGACTTTCCCATGCATATTGCTTTCTGACTCATTCAGCCACAAGTTCATCACTTACCATATTGTATTATAGCTTGTGTGTGTGTGTGAGTGTGCTTCTGCACTAGGGGTGAAGAGCAAAAAGGGCTAGAATCTTGTTTCATTTGCCTTTATATATTGCTTAATATGGGTTTCCCAGGTGGCACTAGTGGTAAAGAACCTGCCTGCCAATGCAGGAGACCTAAGAGATGCGGGTTTGATTCCTGGGTCGGGAAGATCCCCTGAAGGAGGGCATGGCAACCCACTCCAGTATTCTTGCCTGGAGAATCCCATGGACAGAGGACCCTGGTAGGCTACGGTCCACAGGGTCACAAACAGTCAGACAAGACTGAAGGGACTTAGCACGCACACACACTGCTTAATATACATTTTAAAAAATGTTCAATAAAGGTTTGTCGGAACTCTCAGGGCCCTTGGTCACACAACTTGTCCTTGGAGAAACTAGGACACCTTCGCTATGGACTCGTCCCTCAACTCCAAGAGCTCATGTGGATTTGAAGGACAGTCTTTCCAAAGTTGTTGATGTCCTGCACAGGTACACAGTTTCAAGCTAGTCATTTGTCCTTATGGATTCAGGGAACAAGTGGGCAAAGATCCATATACAAAGATGGAATACAATACAATACAAAGATCAACTGTATTGGAATACAGTTGATTTACAATGTTGTGTTAGTTTCAGATGTATACATTCTTGTTTTAATTGATAGCTTTTAGATGACATAAAAAGTGACTTGTTATTAACTAGAACNTGGGTCAATGAACTGAAAAAAAATCTGTGTAACTTCAGGCTGGTGTCCTTCCTGAGACTGTACAAAGCCCCCAGGATGTCTGTGGAGTTGCTTTGCCTGCAAAAAAAAAAAAACTGCCCCAGCTCCCTTGTCTATAAAAAGCAACTAGCTCAGAAGGTGTGGCTGAGACCAGCCAACGACAAAACCTCCCAAATCAAATGATGAATTTAATCCCACCTGGCATCAGAAAGCATGGACAAGAACCACCCCTCCACCCTTGCTACTCTGAGGCAGAATAAATATAGATGCTCATGACACCAACTTTCCACCTCCATGCACGCTGCCCTGCCCTGCTCTGCCAGGTGGGCTAGAACAACCTGTTTGGAACAAAGATCCCACCTTATATTCAATAACATCAACAACCTTTGGACGAGGATGGGCACGTCTCCACAGACAGTGGATTTTAGAGTTTAAAACATCCTTTGAGGTCATCTCACCAAATCTCTTCATTTTCCCAGAAGGAAAAACATAGGGAGGGAGTGGTGAGGATCACTGATTTTTTTTTTTAGCTAAATAGCCCTGCGTTTGAACTTGACTTTGACATTTACTTTGATATTTATATGGTCCTGAGCAAGCTGAGCTATTGTCTTTGGACCTTAGTTTGCTCATCTGTAAAACGGGGATAACATTCCCACTACTATAGGGTTGTTGTATTAAATAATATTGGGTTGGCCAAAAAGTTCATTTGGGTTTTTCCTGTAAGATAATAGAGGTCAAGAGCCTGGCACATACCTCTCTCACTGTGTGGTAAGAATTCTCCTCCACCACCATCAACATCATTAGTATCATCATGAAATGAAGACCCAGGGAGAGGAAGGATTTCTCCAAAATCATACAGCTGTGGCTTGTGGCAAAACAAAGTCTTTCACACCAGTGGATTTTTCCATTTCATCACCCTGAGACAGCACAATTACCTGGGCCTAAAAATTTACAGCACTTCATGGAAAATATTTGATCTTATATGACTTTTCCACATTTCCAAATTAGAAGTCCAAGCCTGATGTCCAAGAGTCTTCAGCACAGAAACAAACTTTTCAGAGAAAAGATACTGAAACCAAATAATGTGAGCTTTTCTTACTCTCTGCCTTCATATCTGAATCTGAAGTTCTCAGTGAGGAGGACAGTGGAGCTGGAGATGGGGCAGAGAGTTCACCTAGAGGGTGGGCACAGGACAGCGGACCAGGAGACAACTGACATCTGTTCAGAAAGCTAAAAGCTGAACAGAGAAGCCAGATGAACTGTGAAGGGAACAGACAGTAACGGTCATGGTAACTGCACCAACCGACTGCTTAGTAGCTGCCAGACGTCGTTTTAAGCATTTACATCCATTACCATTGTTAATCCTCCAACCCTACGAAATAGGCAAAATTATTACCTATGTGAATGAGGAAGACAAGGCCAAAGGAGCTTTACAAACTCATTTCCCAAGGAAGGTCTTCCACGCACCATGGCTAAGATCTAGCCATACTGGGATACCTACTCGTCTCCCCAAACCTGGCAGGCTGTCTCATACCGTCTTTCCATCTGAAATGCCTGTCCTCATCTCTGCTCATTTCGGTGCTCTTCATCCCTCAAGATGTATCAGGAATGTTATCGCCTCAGACTTTCCCATGCATATTGCTTTCTGACTCATTCAGCCACAAGTTCATCACTTACCATATTGTATTATAGCTTGTGTGTGTGTGTGAGTGTGCTTCTGCACTAGGGGTGAAGAGCAAAAAGGGCTAGAATCTTGTTTCATTTGCCTTTATATATTGCTTAATATGGGTTTCCCAGGTGGCACTAGTGGTAAAGAACCTGCCTGCCAATGCAGGAGACCTAAGAGATGCGGGTTTGATTCCTGGGTCGGGAAGATCCCCTGAAGGAGGGCATGGCAACCCACTCCAGTATTCTTGCCTGGAGAATCCCATGGACAGAGGACCCTGGTAGGCTACGGTCCACAGGGTCACAAACAGTCAGACAAGACTGAAGGGACTTAGCACGCACACACACTGCTTAATATACATTTTAAAAAATGTTCAATAAAGGTTTGTCGGAACTCTCAGGGCCCTTGGTCACACAACTTGTCCTTGGAGAAACTAGGACACCTTCGCTATGGACTCGTCCCTCAACTCCAAGAGCTCATGTGGATTTGAAGGACAGTCTTTCCAAAGTTGTTGATGTCCTGCACAGGTACACAGTTTCAAGCTAGTCATTTGTCCTTATGGATTCAGGGAACAAGTGGGCAAAGATCCATATACAAAGATGGAATACAATACAATACAAAGATCAACTGTATTGGAATACAGTTGATTTACAATGTTGTGTTAGTTTCAGATGTATACATTCTTGTTTTAATTGATAGCTTTTAGATGACATAAAAAGTGACTTGTTATTAACTAGAACATTCCACAAAATAGCCCACAAATCCTAATCGTGTCAAATGATACAATTCTAAATACACGTGCCTTATATTTATGTTTGCATGCTTGTGTACACATATTTGCAGACACATATGGTCAAAATATCTACAAACGAGTATGTTTCAAAGCCAAAGAAAGTACATTCATCCTTTGAAAAAAAAAAATCTGCTTTTTATTTTTCATCTCAATTTGAAAGATATGAGCTACCGGTTGGATAGATAAGGTTCAGCCTCTAATTAAGGTTAAAGCTTGATTACGTCCAACATCATATTGAGATACAGGAAAATATTCCTAAAGAATTTATATATAGCTGGATAGATGGACTGATAAATGGATGTGAAGGAAGCTTATAAAAACATATTTAATATAATTAAAAAAAAGAATGAAAATCGTAGATATGGAAAAGAAAGGCTGGGCAACAGGACAGTATGAGGGCAAGTTCCCACGCAGACTCTCTGGATGCCAGCCCTATGCAGTCACTGTCTACGGGCTGAGAGCTCAGCTCCCAGCAGTCAGAACAAAAGGGACACGATTCGTTACTCACTCCCAATGTGTCATGATCACAATCAGCCATGTTCGCTCTCCGGGTGACACAACAAAACGCAATAACATCTCTCCTATGACTCCAAGCTACAGATGACAGAGCAACTGAAAATATTCTGAAGATAATAAACAATAAAAGGCCAAGAATCTCACCCTGTTCCTTTATCCAGCATCCTGAGATTGTCTATACCCAGTCAAGGAACTGTCCACTGACTTCTTTTTTACCCCAAGACAGGCTCCTGGGCACAGACACTGATCATCTACCCTTTTTCAAAACTACAATTAAAAACAAGACAAGCCTCCATTTTAAACTGGGCCAGCCTTTAATATGTGCAGAGGACAAACAGTCCCCAACACTCCCGCCCGCACCTCTTCACCTCCACGCCCACCAGCTCCGGGAGGCCTTTAGCACCGTCCTGTGCTTTCCGGGGTCCTAGGACTCTGATGAAAGCCTTTTTGCCGCTTCTACCAAAACACGGTGCTGTGCGGCAGCTGTCTGGAGCTCAGGAACAGGGAAAGGGGTTGCCAACCAGGAGAGAGGTCTGGGAAGTCTGGGACAGAGGTGAAAAGCTCCTTTGGGGGCATGCTATGGGCTGAACTGTGGAGGCCAAAACTCATATATTGAAGTCTAAACCTCCAGTATTTCACAAGTAATGCATTTAGAGATAAAATCTTTAAAGAGGTAATTAATTTAATGAGGTCATTCAGGTGGGCCCTAATCCAATATGACTGCTATTCTTATAAGAAGAGAAAGGAAGGTCAGAGGCACACACAGAAGGAAGACCACACGAAAACACAGGGAGAAGGTGGGTGTCTGCAAGCCAAGCAGGGGCTTCCCTGGTGGCCCAGCTGGTAAAGAATCCGCCTGCAATGCAGGAGACCTGGGTTCGATCCCTGGGTGGGAAGATCCCCTGGAGCAGAGAAAGGCTACCCACTCCAGTATTCTAGCCTGGAGAATTCCATGGACCGTATAGTCCATGGGGTTGCAGAGAGGCAGACACAACTGAGCGGCTTTCACTCACAAGCCAAGGAGAGACCTCAGAAGAAAACAAGCCTGCCGACACCTTGATCTTGGACTTGCAGGCTCCAACACTAGTGAAGAAATACATTTCTGTTATTTCAGTCAGGGGTCCTCAACCCCAAGGCCACAGACCTAGCCTGTCAGGAAGCAGGCTGCACAGCAGGAGGTGAGCGGCAGATGAGCTTCACAGGGAAGCTTCACCTGTATTTACAGTTCCTCCCCACGGCTCACGTTATGGCTGGAGCCCCGCCCCCTGTCAGATCAGCAAGGACATAATAAATGTAATGCACTTGAATCATCCCAAAACCGTCCCCACCACCACCACTCCAGGTCCCTGGAAAACTGTCTACCACAAAACCAGTCCCTGATGCAAAAAGGTTGGGCAACACTGGTTTAAGCCACCCAAAGTCTGGGATACTTTGTTATGGCAGCTCTAGTAAACTAATACAAGATGATCTTAGAAAGAAAAAGATAAAAACTTACTACTGGGTAAACCACTTGATGAGAGAGGCCGACAGACACTAAAGAGAACTTTGAAAGAGAAAGATGGCCTTCTGCACACTGGGGCTGCGAGTTCTCAGTCCATCCCTACTTTAGTGCCTTTTTGAAACTGATTTTGTTTGCCCAGACTTAGATATCTGCTGATTGAAAAATCTCAAGCTGTTTCCTGCCATCTTGATGCCAATTACTGTGGTGGTTTAGTCCCTAAGTCGTGTCTGACTCTGGCGGCTCTATGGACTGTAGCCTGCAGCCAGGCTCTTCTGTCCATGGGATTTCCCAGGCACAAAGACGGGAGTGGGTTGCCATTTCCTTCTCCAGAGGATCTTCCTGACCCAGGAAGCAAACCTGCATTGCAGGTAGATTCTTTACTGACCGAGCCACTAGATTATAACTCAAACGAATTTTCAACAGCAAATGGGCTGTTGAGAAGGAAGATGGAATGGGGTGGGCTGAAGAGGGAGCTGGTGAGAGTGATGGCCCAGGTATCGGGCCATGCACCTGATGTACATCAACTCATTCAATCACGTCACCCTTCAAGTTCAAAAATGGACATGGCATTTGTGGTTTGCCCGAGGCCACACACTAAGTGGTAACGACAGAATATGGATTCAGCCAGTCTGAATCCAGAGACTAAGCCTTAACTCCGTCGTCTCAGTGAGGTCCCCTCCTTTCCCAAGGGCTTCATTGAACCTAGGACAAGTTAGGACTTTCCCAGCTATGACAGAAGCACAGTTTAAACTCTCATAACTCGAAAAGTGGGGTGGATCTCGAGGCAGCATTAAATCCAGGATGAGTCATCAGGGCATTTCATCTTTCTTCTCTGCTTCCCCCTGAATGCTGCTACATCCGTCCTGCTGGCGATGGGTCCCCTCCACAAGACGGGTAAGATGACCATGGGATGACCAAGATCACATCACACCAGCATGCCAAGCGCATACAGGCTGAAGGTCAGCATTCTCATCAATGCCAGGAAGACAGCCCTGGCCTGCTGGAGTCACATGACCACTCCAGAACCAGTGACTGTTGTTTGATTGTCCAGCTTGGGTCAAGTGTCCACACTTGTGGCCAGGGCTGCGGCAGGAGGTCAAGCAGCCAAGTGTGTTACCAGGAAGAGGGGAAGGGGACAAGCAGCATTAGCTCCCATAAATTCGTAGACCCTAGTCACCCAGGCAGGTGAGTGGGTTTCCCCAAAGTGATGAGGCAAGAGCAAAAGTCAGGGGCCTCAAGCCATTGCTGGGCAAGGCCCACAGTGGTATTTGCCTCGACTTTCCAAATACTCAGGTTTCAGCATCAGATGTGATCTTGGGTGGCCTTGGCCTGCAACAGCTTGGAGCAGGGCTTGGCTTCCCAGCCAGAGGCTGAGGCAGGGTTGCAGCAGTGAAAGCACCAGATCCTAGCCACCAGACCAGCGGCCAGTGACAAGGGCCCTGGCCCTTTGGCTTTGCAGAAAAGAATTTCCACAAAAATGGAAAGTAGGGAAGCAAGTAAAGTATTTATTAGGAGGAAAAAGAGTGCAGTACACGTGGATGGACACGTGGGCTTACTCAGAGGGAGAGTCCCTGAGCTGCGCCCCTGTGGCAGCTTGAATTAACTTCTATGGGGCGTTTCTTCTGGGTTTCCTTTGGCCAATCATTTCTATTTGCCTGGTTCACAGGCCATACTTGGTATATCTCAGGATCCTCACACGTGTGCATGCATCTCTTAGCCAACGTGAATCCGACCTAAGAGACCTGTTGGTACCCTGGCATTAGAAAGCATCACTCCCCTCTGCAAGGAGCTCTTCTGCACATGCGTGGTCAGGGAAGTCTCCTGATCTCGGGAATGAGAGATATGTGGTCTGGGCGGGGCCCAGGCTCCTCCCTTAATGGTCCAGCTATTCTTGGAGTTTGGGTCAATAGGGAATGAATCTCCAATTGCTTTCCCTGGGGAGGGGGTGGTCATCTGCTTCCTACCTCAGTGTCATGGTTAGGATGGGGAGAGCTGGGTGTCTGGGCTGCAAAAAGCTATGAAAGAAGCACCAATGCGGGGAGCTGTCCAGGCACAAAAGGCTACAGAACGCTAGTATCTTTTGTGTAAGAAGGGAGAGAGACAAGCAACTACATCCAATTTGTATTTCAGTAAAGAAACTCTGGAAGCAAAGATGTACAGAGAAAGAGGGGGTTTTGATAACTTACAGGGGTGGGGTGAATACAAACAGGAAAGGATGTACGGTTTCTCACTGGACATCTATCAACATTTTTATTTTTTAACTATTTGAAAGTATTGCCAGTTTTCTAAAATACAAACTTAATTTAATTTAAAATAAAGCCTAAAAATTATCCATAGAAAAAACTATGAAAGGAAACAGGCTGAAAAGATTAACAGTGGATATCACTGGATATTGGAGAAGGCAATGGCAACCCACTCCAGTATTCTTGCCTGGAAAATCCCATGGGTGGAGGAGCCTGATAGGCTGCAGTCCATGGGGTCGCCAAGAGCTGGACATGACTGAGCGACTTCACTTTCACTCTTCACTTTCATACACTGGAGAAGGACATGGCAACACACTCCAGTGTTCTTGCCTGGAGAATCCCAGGGACGGTGGAGCCTGGTGGGCTGCCGTCTATGGGGTCACACAGAGTTGGACACGACTGAAGTGACTTAGCAGTAGCATCACTGGATATTAAGCCTAGGTATGATATTTTCCCTTTGAACTTAATTACCAAATTTCCTAAAATGAATAGGTACTGTTTTTCACAAGGAAAAGAAAATGAATTTTAAAAAGATCTGAACTGGAAAAGTCACATGACCTCTGAAGCAGAAATCACAACTGACAATATCATATACATTTATTTCTCACACCCTCTAAATCAAGCTGCCCCGCAGCCCCGGCCTCACCGCTGCCCACTCCCGACCCATCTGGTTTTAAAGAGCCAGGTAATCGCTGCACTTTGAATTTCAAACAAGATTTGTAACAGCAGCAGAAAGAAAGTAGTTTTGAAAGTCAGGCTTTGTTGAGAAAAGGAATTTCTAAATTCCAAACTGCTTCCCTCACAAAGAACACCACGTGGCATTCTGGATAAGTTAGCAACGCAGAAAGGAAAAGACAGGATGTGACAGGAGGGGCGCTCTCCAGGCTTCCTCTTCCTCAGGAAGGTGATGCTGAAGATAAGGAAGATGCAGACCAAGAGGGATGGGGACACCCTCGCCTGGCCTGATTTCTGAGGGACCCAGCAACCCCACCTTGCCCATGGCCATGTGGGCCAAGAAGGGTCCAGCAAAAGGAGGACAGAGAGAAAGGTGCATCAAGGGGAAGGGGACAATGACGGACCATCATGCACTTCCCCACACCTGCATGTTCAAGTCCCAGCTCCCGGGATCTCTAAATGTAACCATATTTGGAGATATTCAAAGAAGGGTTCAAGTTGAAAAGAGGCCATTATAGACACTTCTCCAAATACGTACAGATGGCCAACAAGCATGTGAAAAATACTCTACATCACTAATTATTACAGAAATGCAAACCCAAACCAGGGCTTCCCAGGTAGCATCATGGGAAAGCATCCACCCACCAGAGCAGGAGACGCAGGACACACAGGTTCAGCCCCTGGGTTAGGATGATCCCCTTGAATACAAAATGACAATTCATCCTAGTATTCTTGCCTTGAAAATCCCAGGGACAGAGGAGCCTGCCAGGCTACAGCCCATGCAGTTGCAAAGAGTTGGACATGACTGAGGGACTGAGCATGCAAAGCAAAACTACAGTGAGGTTATCACCTCACACCAGTCAGAATGGCCATCATCAAAATATCAGTTCAGTTCAGTTCAGTCGCTCAGTCGTGTCCGACTCTTTGCGACCCCATGAATCGCAGCACGCCAGGCCTCCCTGTCTGCAAACAATAAATGCTGAAGAGGATGTGGAGAAAAGGGAAAACTTTTGCAGTGTTAGTGGGAATGTAAATTGATGCAGCCACTATAGAAAACAGTAGGGAGGTTCTGTAGAAAGCTAGAAACAGAACTACCATCTGACCCAGCAAATCCCATTTCCGGCACAGACCCACAAGAAGACGCATGCGCCCACTGTTCACTGCAGCACTATGTAAATATCCAGGACATGGAAGCAACCTCAATGTCCATTAACAGAGGAATGGATTAAGGACATATATGGTGCATATACACAAATCACTATTACTCAGCCATAAAAGTGAATGAAACTGGGTCATTTGTAGAGACATGGATGGACCTAGAGACTGTCATACAGAGTAAAGTCATGAAGACAAAAATAAGTATCACATATTAAGGCATATATGTGGAATTTAGAAAAAAATGGTCTAGATGATTTTATAACACATATATGGATACCAAGGGGGGAGGGAGTAGGGGGAATGGGGAGACTGGGACTGAAACGTGTACACGATTGATACTTACCATGTGTGAAACAGACAGCTAATGAGGTCATACTGCATAGCACAGGAAACGCTAGTGTGCTGTGGTGACCTGAAAAGGAAGGAAATTTGAAAGGGAATGGATAGACAAATGTGTCTTATGTTTCACTTTGCAGCAGAAACTGACACAGCCCTGTAAAGCAACTATACTCCAATACAAATTCATTTTAAAAAGATAAACAAAAAGAGGCCATAAGAGGGAGGCCCTAATCCAATCCGAGTGTCTTTATAGGAAGAGGAAGAATCACCAAGGGCAGAAGACGGCAGGGAAATGGCCATGTGAAGATGAGCAAGAAGGCAGCCGCCTGCGGCTCAAGGAGACAGGCCTTGGGAGAAACCAGCACTGCCAACCCACACTTCGGTCCTGGACGCCCAACCTCCAGAACTGTGAGGAAATAAACGTCTGCTGTCACAGCCACCTCATCTGTTGTTTTTTGCTATGGCAGCCTGAGCAAACTAACATAGAACCATCTCAAAGAATGTTCCCAGAGCAACAGCAAGTAGCTAAGAAAGTGAGAACAACCGCCCAGTATGGTGAGACGCTCCTAGGAGGGCACGTATCAGGGGCCCACAGAGACCCTCAGGGTGGGACCGGACTGCATCAAACTCGGGACCCTCACCACCAAAGGGAGCAGAGAGACCAGAGGCTTCAGAAGTGGGTGCTGCATGCCCCACACCCAGACAGGGAAGGGTGAGCAAAGCAATCCCCCAACACACATACGACGAGTGCCAGGGACCAGGCCAGATCAGCCACGCCAGCCTCAGCATGGCCCATGGCAAGACGGCCATGAGCAGACCCCGCCAGGGCCACAGGGAGCGTGACTGGTACCCAGAGAGCCCCGGGGAAAGGGTGGGTGATCTGAAAGACTTTCCCCTAAAGAGACTGTTTCCATTCAGACACGTTTCCATTTTCAAGCACCTCCAGCTGACTAGCTGTGAGGTTTTCTGCCATATTTTTCTGCACCTCTGAATTATGGTGGATTCACTGCCAACCAAACCCTAGTGTGACCGATAGGGAGAAGTCATCTATAAAGGAGATGGTAAGAAAAAAATGACCTCAACTTGGTCAAAGCACTGAAGACGCTGAGGGTATCCTAGCACGGAGTCTGGACTGCCCTGAAGCCCGTTGACAGTCCCAGGAGCCTTGATGGGACTTGGGCAGCACGAATCCTCTCTTGAGATGTGGCACAGACCCCAGGAGCCACATTATATGAGGTTCTGGTCAGTCTCACCAGAGGGCGAGTTCCAGTCTAATGGCTTGGAGGTCTTCCTGCTTTTTTTCCATTTTTAAAAGAGCAGATGTTCTCCTGGGAAAGAGATATTTAGCTACCCAAACAAATCAGAGAAGTGGAGGAATGGAAATAAACCAGGCATCTGCCTGCCACGGTGGCAGTGCCCAAAGAAATCACATTAGCTGGAGAGGAGCATCCGGCCCCAGGGAGGGCACGCAGCTTGGCACTGCTCTGGTCCCGGGTGAGTGACGAATACGACTGTCTTTGTTCTGGTTCTCGACGTGAAGGACGGTCTGTGGGGCTATTTGTCTAGTTTGTTGACTCTCATAAAAGACATTCATAAATTTATTCTTAGTGCCAGGGGTGCTTACCGGTGTCAAAGTGGAGTCTTTTCAGACAGTTGCTCTGTGTTAAAACAAGCCACTCAGATGCATCTATAAATAATTGTCTGGGCTTCGTTTAGCTAACAAACGGCTTTTTTTCTTCTCTCTCTCTCTCCTCTCTTTTTAAAATCAACTCTAAAATGATTTCATAAACAACGGGAGGAATGTCCCATTAATATTAAAGTGTGTCTGGGTTGGTCATTTTAATAGAACTTTCCAGAGGGAACAAGCAGTCCTTCCATCTTGTCCATGTGAAACCTATTCCCTTTTCAGAATAAGACATTTGGCAGCCCAGCCTCGCTGGGAGCAGTCATAGCTTCCCTGCCCCACCATCCTATGTCCCTCTCTTTCACTGCTTTGGCCAAAAAAGGAGGAGGACAGCAAGGCTGTGGAGACCAGCAGCCTGAGCCAGTCCGGAGGACATGTCACCACCCCAAGGCTGCGATGCGTCTACTCGGACCTCAGAGGTCCAGAATTTTACTTCTCAGGGTACCAAAAGGTAGAGTTGTGGCTGTATCTGTTTCATGGATACAACAGAACTCCCCCTTCCAGTCCCCTGGGAAAACAGTGACTTAAAAGTAGCCAGATACTCATTTCTCTTTTACATAAAAGTAGTCTAGAGACAGACAGCTCAGGGTTGGTGTGTGGCTGCACAGTGTCGCCTTCCGTGTCTGTACTTTGTCATCTTTGGCATGTCACTACGTGGCTCAAGATGGCCGTTCCAGTCCAAGCATCGCGTCTGAATTCCAAATAGCCAGAAGAACTAGAAGATGAAGGGTATTCCTTCCCATTTAAGGTCACTTCCTAAATTGCCACACACTACTCCTTCTTCTGCTTCACAGGATAGCATGTAGTCCGATGCACTCACCTAGCTGCAAGGGAGGCTGGGACTAGCCAGGCTGCAGTGCTCCCTGAAAGGGAACAATGGACATTGAGAGGTCACTCAGTGGTCATCTAATCCACATGACGCGTGCACGTGATCCTCTCCCATAGAGTCTTCCACGCCTACAATTCCAAAGCCCCAGCACCACAGTCCTGCCACTGTTCCTTTCTAAAGACTTTCATTCTCTGCATCACTTCTCTTTAAAACTCACTTTCTAACCTTCACTCTTTCTCAGAGTCAGGATTCTGACAAATTGCACTGCCAGACTGAATTCAAGCTCAGTTCTGGCCAGGTCAGGACCCTGTGTTGTCTTAAATGGCTGCCCCGTGGGCCTTCTCCACAGGGCAGCCATTTAAGACAGGTCTTAAGAAGCCAGGAATGGAAATCACCCCAGGAGGATCCCTGCAAGTACAACTTGAAAGCCAAACTGGAGTCTGGCTTCATCCCTGCTTCACTCAGGGAACACAAATCTTCCAGCCTTTATGGTCCACACCAGGGAAGGTGCCAAAAGCCGTGGGGAGGGCAGAGCTGCTCTGGCTGGGAGGAACAGTGAGCCTCATTGATGGGTGAAGCCGCTGCCTGTCCCAGACGTGCCCATGTCGTGGGTAGCCTCCTGCTCCTCGGGTCCACCCCGGACTCTAAAGACCAGCCACCGCAAAGACCCCACACCTTGCCTGACCCAGACGCTGCCCCTGCCTGGCCTTGTGGGATTTCAGCAGACCATACACGGCCTGTATTTGCTGACCTCCCGTTGCCCTCCTGCCCTTCTGGAGCACGTCACCAGTTCAGCACAGTGCTTGCTCCACCGTGTACCAACTTCATTACTGTTGCAGATAAACGCTGTTGTCAGAACGTGAAATTCCCCACATGAACTCTACCCACCCACCCTGCCTGGATCACAGGAGCAGAGTGAGTAGTAAAAGGATACTTGGCAGTTGTCAGAGAAATATGAGGTCGGAAAACTACAGGTAGGAACGGCAAGGGAAAACTAGCCACAAAGCAGCCTTGCTTACCCTGCACTCAGTGACACACCAGTGCCACACAATGTCAAAAGGGGTTTCCACCCCGCAGAAGCACGGTCAGTTAAGTTTGGAAACTGCTCTCATTAGAGAGTCATACTTCACCAAATTAAAAGCTCTGAGAAGGTCTGCAGTAAAGAAAGCTGTTTGTTTCCTTATTTAGCCCAGCCTTTCCTAAACTGTTTAACCACCCTCTTTTGCTTCTGGAATGTCTATTATTGTCTCAGGAAACCAATGTTCACCAGAATACCGAATGATGCACTAATGTACTGAGGGTCATGGCTACATCTCTGGCTCTGGAGATGAACCACCAGCATTCACACCCCTGCTCCAGCAGATTTTAGCGGCGTGACCTCGAGCACAGTACTAAGTCTCCTTGGCTTTAATTTCCTTGTTGGTAAAATGGGGGTAAGAACGGCATCTGCCTCCTAGAGTGGCTATGAGGACTAAGTAAGTTAATGCATGTGGAATGCTCAGAACCGTTAGAATAAATGTCAGTGGTGATGACGACAGTGATGATGATGGTGGAGGAGGAGAAAGGGAGGAGGGGGAAGGGGTGTGGAGGACGGAGGAGGAGAAAGGGAGGAGGGGGAGGGGGTGTGGAGGACGGAGGAGGAGAAAGGGAGGAGGGGGTGGTGTGGAGGACGGAGGAGGAGAAAGGGAGGAGGGGGTGGTGTGGAGGAGGAGAAAGAGAGTGAGGAGGGAAGGTGGCAGAGGGGAGGGGAAAGAGGAGGAAGAAGGCAGCAACCCTGTTATTGGAGGCTGGCCAGAGCTCACAAGTAAGTTTCTCCCAGGTATCGGGATTCTGATTAAAATCATCTGCACATCTCCACTGCCAAGATATGGAAGCAACCTAAGTCTCTGATAACAGATGAACAGATAAAGAAGATGTGGTATGTATCTGACTCTTCGTGACCCCCATGGACTGTAACCTACCAGGCTGCTCTGTCCATGGAATTCTCCAGGCAAGAATACTGGAGTGGGTAGCCATTCCCTTCTCCAAGGGATCTTTCTGACCCAGCAATCAAACCCAGGTTTCTTGCATTGCAGGCAGACTATTTTACCATCTGAGCCACCAGGAAAGCCTATATATACATGCATATATACATACACACGCATACACACACACACACACACACACACACACACACACAGAGGAATATTACTCAGCCATGAAAAAGAATGAAATGTTTGCCACTTGCTGAAACATGGATGGACCTGGAGGGCCTTATGCTAAGAGAAATGTCACAAAATATATAAATAAGTCATACAGAAATCCTGTATGATATCACTTGTATGTGGAATCTAAAAGGACAACAAACTAGTGAATATAACATAAAAAGACGCAGACTCACAGATATAGAGGACAAACCAGTGGTTACCAGTTTGGAAGCAGGGAGAAGCCATACAGGGATGGGGGAATGGGAGGCACAAACTACTGGCTGTAAGATCAACTCTAGGACGTATTGTACAACACGGGGAATATAACCAATATTTTGTAACAACTGTAAATGCAAAGTAACCTTTAAAAGTTGTATTTAGAAAAAGCAACAGTATGTCTCCAGCATCCAGGGTAGGGCCTGGATGCTCCCAAAATGTTTGTTGAATGACTAACAAACAGAAACCAGAAGTATGGCATAAGGAATCATGAAAAGTGACAGACTTTGGACAGCAACTGCAGGTAAAAAGCAAAGGAGAGAGAGGAAAAAAAAAAAAGGCAAAGGAGAATTTCTCCCAAGGAAGACAGCCACAGCTGTCCTCCCTAACACACTTACAGACCTCCCGTGACCGCCCGGAGTGTTGGATGGGATACCTGTCTCACTCACACTGTCCCTGGAGCTGGGATAACACACTGGTGCCTTTATTTTTTTCTCTTTTTCAGAGCTGATGTATTGATCTACAACATGTCCTGGGATAGAATCAAGGCTGGTTAACTGAACCATTCGGATCATGGGTCATCGGGGAAGTCAATGAGTGATTACAGAGAGGGTCGGCGTGAGAAAGGCGGAGAGGGAGAGCAGAGTCAGGGCTGTCAGAGTCAGGGCTGTCGGAAAGCAGAAGTGAGGAGGTGAAGAGAAGTCAAGGAGTGGCTGCAGGTGCTGTGAGATCCTGCGGAAACCAGCCTCGACAGAGCCATTATCCCTTCTGCCCTCACCCCTTGCTGCACCAACTCCTGCTCCATCCCCAGCACTGTGGATGCTTCAGTCCATTTTTATTCTTCCAGATACCTATCTGTGCATTCGCACAGCCATCCCACACACATCCGTGCTTTACTTATATGGGGGTAAAATTCACTTAGCGCCTTCATCCCTGGTCAGCCTGGGCTCAGCCCTGTCCAGCATGGGGGCAGCTGAGGCAGCAGGAGAGGGTTGCTTCAGCTCCCTTTTGTCTCACTGGACCCCATTGTTCCCACAGCCTCTGGGACTCCCACAGTGTGGTCCCCTGCCCATCTTTTCCCACCTGCAGCTCCATCAGTGCTCACCTGGCTCCCTCCTTCCCGGCCTCCTTTCTCACCCTAGAACAGGCCAGGCATTTCCCCAGCTTGGAGATTTCCCACTGCCTTTTCCCTCTGCCTGGGACACTTTCCTGCAGACCCCTTGCTCCAATGTCCCCTCCCCAGCAAGGTCTTCCCTAGGTGCTACTGCCAACAGTTACCCCCGCCTCGTTCCCGCCCCTCATCCTGCCCCAGCCTCTCCCCTTTCCATAGCACTTAGCCACCTTCAGTAGAGGACATCACCAGTTTAGTTGTTAGTTGACTGTTTACAGCCTGAAACCCACGAATGCATAAGCTCCACCAGGCAGGCATCTTAGCTATTTTGATCACCAGTGCATCTCAAGAGCCTCCAACACACTCCTGATCTAACAGGAACTTGGTAAAAAGCATGGGAATGGACACATGGACAGATGGGCTCAAGGCAAGAAGTGACAAATTACAATGTAAAGGAGACGATATTTGTTCATTCCCTGGTGGTCCAGTGGTTAGGACTTGGGACCTTCACAGCTGGGGCCCCAGTTTGATGCCTGGTCAGGGAACTGAGATTCTGCAAGCCACGCAACAAGGCCAAAAAAAAAAAAGATAAAATTTCTGAACTCAAAAGAGAGAGGGGCTGGAATGACCTCATCTGGATATTAAAGAAAGAGGTAGAAATTTGGGTCACTGAGATGGAGATAAGAGACTGATACTCCTAAGATAAACAAAACGATGATTTTCTCTGGGGATGGGATTCTGAGTGATTTGTATTTTATGTTTTGACGGTTGTGATTTAGTCACTCAATCGTGTCTGATTCTTGGCGATCCCGTGGACTGTAACCCACCAGGTTCCTCTGTCCATGGGATTTTCCAGGCAAGAATACTGGAGTGGCTAGTCATTTCCTTCTCCAGGGGATCTTCCCAACCCAGGGATCGAACCCAGTCCCCTGCACTACAGGTGGATTCTTTATCGCTGAGCCACCAGGGAAGCCCCATTTTATACTTTATATATTTTATATTATATATATAAATATAAATACATATAGTAATAGATGATATAACTATTGCATTTTTCTATTTTATATATGTAACATATATTTATATATGTTACACCTCCATATAAGTTTCTACCTGTCAGTGTTGGAGACTCAAGAGACATGAGTTTGATCCCTAGGTTGGGAAGATCCAAGCAAAAGATATTAAGAAGAGGTGGCAAGAATACACAGAAGAACTGTACAAAAAAGATCTTAATGACCCAAATAACCATGATGGTGTGATCACTCACCTAGGGCCAGACATCTTGGAGTGCAAAGTCAAGTGGGTCTTAGGAAGCATAACAACAAACAAAGCTAGTGGAGGTGATGAAATTCCAGTTGATCTATTTCAAATCCTAAAAGATGATTCTGTGAAAGTGCTACACTCAATATGCCAGCAAATTTGGAAAACTCAGCAGTGGCCACAGGACTGGAAAAGGTCAGTTTTCATTCCAATCCCAAAGAAGGGCAATATCAAAGAATGCTCAAACTACTGCACAATTGCACTCATCTCACACTCTAGTAAAGTAATGCTCAAAGTTCTCCAAGCCAGGCTTCAGCAGTACGTGAACTGTGGACTTCCAGATGTTCAAGCTCGATTTAGAAAAGGCAAAGGAACCAGAGTCAAATTGCCGACATCTGTTGGATCATAGAAAAAGCAAACGAATTCCAGAAAAACATCTACTTCTGCTTCATTGACTATACTAAAGCCTTTGACTATGTGGATCACAACAAACTGTGGAAAATTCTTAGAGAGATGAGAATACCAGACCACCCTGTAGCTTGGCTTCAGGTCTGCTTCCCATCCCTGAATGCCTTCCCTTGGAGCACCCACTTCATACATCACTGCACACAAACCTGAGAAATGCAACTGGAGATGTCCGGTGCAGACAGGCCAGGTGGGCTCTAAGCACTCCCAGAGACCAAGGGGTAAGGGAGCCTGGAGGTCATTCTCCACCAATCCCCAGAAGATTCCATGCTGGGCACAAGCTGTTTCTTCTCCGCCTTCCTCCAGGCAGCCGTAGAGTAGACCACCTCTGGAATACCCGACACCTGGGTTGTCACACGAGAAGGGAAACCAGCCCGGCTCCCTGCCAAGGAGAAGAAGCATAGCAGGCGTGATAAGGGACAAAGGCACGAGGTCTTTCCTCCCCACTCTGAGCCCTGGACTCAAGGCCAGCCTGCACAATGCACTCTGACCCTGCCCTCTTCCCCTTCCCCTTTGTCTGCCCTCACAGCCTCCGGAGGTGCGGCAGTCACCAGCACCATGGGCCAGTGCCCTAGGGTGCTAATAGGCAGCTCTCCAGACCCATCTTGGATGGGCCCCACCACGCCATGAGCCAGGACCACACACGGGGCCCAAGAGTTCCTTCTACTCCTAGGGACGTGGGCAGCCAGGGCTGAATTCCTACTTCTTTTGCTGCCACTAGATAAGTTTGCAGTCTTGAAGGTGGTAACTCTACTATGCCTCTCCAGACCTTGTGGACAACATGACCACAAGGAGTGTGTAGACCTTCTCCCAGCATCGAGTGGGCACTGCTGCTTTTGGCTTCTCAGGAGCCACTCCAGCTCCTTCCAGTAAGATGCCCCCAAGGCCACGTCACTCTGAAGGCTCCTCTGATGAGCGGGCAGCATGACAAAATAAATGCACAGAACCTGGGCCACAGTGACTGGCTGGCGGGCAGACCCACGGCCACAGACTAGCCAGGGAGACCTGACGGTGGCCTCGGGGGGAGGGAGATGCTTTCTTTCTGTTGGATGTCAAGCTGGGAGCACAGAAGCCTTTGGCCAGGAATTGCCATGGGGAAGGTTTGGTCAAGAGTAGAGTCAATGCAGCCTCTGCTCTGTTGCTGTTAGGGTTCTGCTATTGCTGTTGTTTTCTTCTAATTTCCTGTTTAAGCTGATTTGAATAGAGTTTTCCATCACTTGCAACTGAAAGCATAATAACCAATAACAATCCTGACAGATAAAATACAAGGGAGGAAACTGCCTCTCGCTCCACATGGCTTTGCTCAGGGCCCTTAACATCTGAAACAAAAGCAGTGGAGGATGCAATGGACAGATCTGGGCTCGGGGCAGAACACATCAAATTTACTTTGCCTTCAGCTTCCTTTCCACAGAAATCTCTTTCAAAGCTCAGTTTAAACCTCCAGGACGCCTACTCTTCTCTCCCCAGTCTTTGGGAATACCTCCTGCTTCAAATTCCTGCAACATTTACCTGTCTGTGCCATTTACTGGTTCTCACACCACCTTGACATTTTCAGGTCACAGGTCACGTATATGTGCTGTTTCTCCCACCAAACTCTTAAAAGTAGCAAACTGCATTACCATACCCCAGGCACTGTGCTAGGAAACCCATTATATGCAGACTCCTACAGATCCGCCTGCAATGCAGGAGACCTGGGTTTGATCCCTGGGCTGAGAAGAAACCCTGAAGATGGAAATGGCAACCCACTCCAGTATTCTTGCCTGGGAAATTCCAGGGACAGAGGAGCCTGGTGGGCTATAGTCCATGGGGTCACAAAGAGTTGGACATGACTGAGAGAGACTAACACGTAGACACTCACGGCCACCCTGCAAGTTATTATCTCTTTATCTCCATTTGAAAGAGGAGAAAGGTGAGCTGGAAGAAAATATGTCATTTGCCAGAACTCACACAGGGGTACAAGACAGGGGGATTCTTTGAGATGAGAAACTTTTGGGTCATACTCTGCTCTGCAGATACATACCCTCAGCCCAGTGTTGTGTATCGCATATCAGTTCCTCCCAAACATCAGCTGATGGATTCAACTATTATGAGAGGCTTTGGGAAGCAATAGGTCAAGCAAGAGGAAAGACCAGTGGCACAAGGGGCTGCCTCTCCGGGCAGCCCAGGTCCACAAGTGGAGGAGAAACTCCCCGCAGAGGCACCCCATGCCCGCACCTATCTACTGGGACCAGCTCCATCCACCGCACGGAAGCCCGTTCACTGACTGGCCAGGAGGTGAGACGGCCTTCCCAGGGAATCCCAGCCAGCTGTTGGGAGCTGTGTTGGCAGCTGGCTAACAGACAAGCAGTTCTCCCCTGGAACAGAAGAAATTCAGTTCCCATCAAGAGCATGAGCCCCTAAGCCTAACCTTAACAATCAATCTGGGACCCAAACAACCCACTCCCCGCTACCTAAACCCTGAGCTGGACCCAGGCATGAATTCCATTACCAAGCAATGAAACAAACCAAAGTGTTTTTCCCCAGGGGGGGAAAAAATAGCAGACTAGTTTGAACCTGAGTTTAACCTGTATATTTTCGAAGACTACTGAGCGGGACAAAAATCAAACATCAAAATGTTCTGTGAATGAAACCAATATTCATTCAGTCCAAATTCTTGACTCAGGCAGGAGCTTTTCACCTCCCTGTGTGGTTCTGTGGAGTGTATAATTGTGTTCTTGGGAACTTGGTGTGAAGCATAGAGGCTAGCTTTTTTTAACTGTGGTTTTTAAAAATGTTATTTTATTTTAACCTTCTAAAAACAAGAATCAGAAATTTTCAGAGCATTCGGTTCCCTCTATTGAATGGACTGATAAAAGTTCAAGATGGATCCATTATAACAGCATAGCCTAAAAGCCTCATGGAAGACGATAGAGTCTTGAGCCCTGGGTCCAATGGCCCAGGTGACTTCGGGCACGGGACTCTGGAGCTGTGGTTCCCAGGAGTCAAGAGCAGTGAGGGGCCCCTTGGGCATTTCCCCTTTAAGAAGGCCTGATTCCCCCAAAGCATCTGACTCCAGATCGCATGCCCCAGAGGAGACAGCACTAGACTGTCCCCTTCTCACTCCACCCCAGACTCTGTCCTTGCTGTTCACAGGGTCCCAAGCAGGAACCAGGAGTCTGAGAGCCCCCCCAGCCATAAACACATGCAGACCACACCAGCCCTGGAGCCTAAAGAAAGAGAATGCCACACAGAGGATGGGGGGCTGATGCCACTACCAGCAGCTCAATGCACGGTCACAGCATAAACAAGTGAAAATGGTCATCCCATGGACTGAAGAGCAACTACTTCTGTTTTGTAAAGACCAAGGGCATCCAAATGGCTAATGGTAGTTACTCTGGGGTACAGGAATCAAGAGCAGGAGACAGAACTCTTTACACTCATATCCTTCATTTGAGGCCTTCATAAGGAGCATGCATGCATTGCGATTATAGTGCTTAAAATAAAGGCTAGAAGGCAATGGCACCCCACTCCAGTTCTCTTGCCTGGAAAATCCCATGGATGGAGGAGCCTGGTGGGCTGCAGTTCATGGGGTCGCTGGGAGTCGGACACGACTGAGCGACTTCACTTTCACTTTTCACTTTCATGCATTGGAGAAGGAAATGGCAACCCACTCCAGTATTCTTGCCTAGAGAATCCCAGGAACGGGGGAGCCTGTTGGGCTGCTGTCTATGGGGTCGCACAGAGTCGGACACGACTGAAGCGACTTAGCAGCAGCAGCAAAAGCTAAGTATATGATAAAGGCAGAAACCACAGAGGGGAAGATTGATGGGCTTAACTGCACAAAACTGAAGAACATATTTGTAAAAAAAAAAAAATTAAATTATGTTGGGGGAGAAAATATTTACAATATTAATAACAGTAAATATTTACTATCCTAACATATAAAAAGCACTTGGAGAAAAAACAAACTTTAAAAAAAAATTAGCTAAAGACATAAAGAAGCAGTTCACAAAAGAAATACAAGTGGCTAATAAACATAAAATCTGCACTACTATAATAATTGAAAACACACAATGAAAAGTCAGTTAACATTTTTTTTCCTATCAAACTAGCAAATATGTGTCCAAAATGTTATAATACTTACTGATAAGAGGACAGACAGGTAAAGAACCTCATACACCGTTCATAGGAGTGTAAACTGGTAAAACCTTTTAGGAAAGCAATATTGCAAAGCCTATTAATAATTTTTAAAATATGCATAAACTTTCATATGGCTAATCTACTTCTAAAGCATTTATCACTAAGGAAAATCATCATGGCCAAAGATACATGTATTTGGATATCCAGTGAAGCAGTGTTTATAAAAGCAAAAAGTTGGAAATAACCTCACTGTCCAAACAATGAAAAACTGGTTTAATATATTATGGCATTATACAGAGGGAATAACTATGCAAATATTAAAATTATGATAGAGAAAAATATGAAACAACATGAAAATGTTCTTGATATATGAAGTAAAAAACACTGGATACAAAGGGTTTGTACAATATGAACCCTCATTTATAAATAAATAGAGCTATATATCCACATCGAATGTTTAAATATCTGATCATAGGCTATTTTAATTTTCTCCTTTCTGCATTTTTTGGAATTAAAAATCTGTATTATTTAAATAAAAAATACTCAATGCTGACACACATCCAAGAATCATTTTTAAGTAATCAATTAGGAAACAAACATCTCTAACTCAACAAGAACCAAAGACATATCAAATAAGATAAAGTAGTATCAATTGTTCCAAATAACCCCTCCAATTAATCTTCTATGCCTTTTTTTAAGACCACAGAATCTGAGTTCATAGATGAAGTCACTGTATTGCAAAACTTGCTGGACCAGGACAACATTCTAGAGTCATAACCTACTCTCACCCACGGAAAAGAAGACAAGAAGCTTGCTCTGTTGTTTTCTTAGTATCTTGAAAACTCAAGATGGAAAGGCTGAAGCCAGATTTCACAGGATACTAGGACCAGGATGCCTTGGTTCTCCCATAGCATTGCTTCATGCCAGTGTGAAATTCGGAGTTTCAGAGAAAGGAAGAGGTATCAGTTCAGTTCAGTTCAGTCACTCAGTCGTGTCCGACTCTTTGCGACCCCATGAATTGCAGCACGCCAGGCCTCCCTGTCCATCACCAACTCCCGGAGTTCACTCAGACTCACGCCCATTGAGTCAGTGATGCCATCCAGCCATCTCATCCTCTGTCATCCCCTTCTCCTCCTGCCCCCAATCCCTCCCAGCATCAGAGTCTTTTCCAGTGAGTCAACTCTTCACGTGATGTGGCCAAAGTACTGGAGCTTCAGCTTTAGCATCATTCCTTCCAAAGAAATCCCAGGGCCTATCTCCTTCAGAATGGACTGGTTGGATCTCCTTGCAGTCCAAGGGACTCTCAAGAGTCTTCTCCAACACCACATTCAAAAGCATCAATTCTTTGGCGCTCAGCCTTCGAGAAATGCTATTCACGAGCTACGAAATACTGACATGCAACGCTAGGAAAACAGGTCAAATAGCAACTGGGGAGACTTGTCTGTGGTGTTCTGCCTGGCTCTTCTGAGGCTGGAACACACACACACACACACACACACACACACACCTGGCACAGAGGAGTTGCTCAGTAAATACTGATTGGATAATGTTGGGGGTGAATTTCACTAGTCTCTTAACTTCTATTTGACCATACACCCTTAGCCAGAAATATCTTCCCTCTCAGTGAGGGCCAGCACAAGACATTTAGGCCACAGAACTATGACTTTCAGGACAACACAGCAGCTCAGCTAAGGGGAATGTTAGACATCTGAGAAAGGATAAACAGGATGCTAATGGATTAGCCCACTGACATTACTTCTCCACTGTCTCTCAGGAGCTCCTCGGGCACAGGTGCTAACTTCCAGAAATTACAGTTGACAAATCCATGACTACTCCTTGTAGATGCATCCATGTGCTGGAAAGAGCTCCTGGTTCATTCAAGTCTTTGGAGCAAGTCAGGAAGGCACTGTTTTCATTTATATATGGATTTTTATTGTAATCTAATGAAGACTGTCCACATTCCAGAATGGCAACCTCTCCTATTATTGTGTCATTGATCTTTCTCTGAATTCAGATAACAGCTTCTTTTTGATCTCTGACCTGACATGTAGAAAGAATTTCATGTCTAACGTATCAATTTTTTATGAATAATGGGACTGTAAAAGAAATTTCCCTTCACTGGCTTTTAATGCCCCTGGGGATTTTCTTCCACTGTTTGTGCATTTCCTACCAACCAAACCACAGACTGTTCCGGTGGCTGCTGAGCACAGTCCATCACCTCACTTGGAAATGACCTGCAGCAGGACCTCTCTTAACCGTAATTCTCGGAGAAGGAGGTGTTTTGTTTTCTCTTTAGAGTTCTGCTTGGCAGGAAGTTAAAGAGAAAACGTCCCAAAGGAAAATGTTTGTATATAAAGTGGGTTTCAGAAGGCCTTTGGAGGATGCAAGTTTCTCCAACATGAAGATGTTACACAGTCGCTAGTAACTGTCTGCAGAATGGGATCATGCTAGTGTATTGAAGGTCTCGGTCCTGAGCAGCGGTATTAAGGAAGAGTACGGAGAAAGACCTATGATCAGAGCCAAGGGAGGACAATCAAAATCAAAAAGTCAAAACTTCATCCACATCCCTCTGTCCCAAACTGTGATGCCCATATTTAGTGATCAGATTTGTTCTGGTAAGCAACAATCATTGATTGTAAACTGTTTAAAAACCATTTTACTAAAAGAATAGAGTTTGTTGTATACATGTTCTTTGTCCAACCCATGATGCTTGCCATTTTCGGCTGGAAATCTGGTTTATGCTATTTATACAGAGATTTATGTAACTTTCAGATGACTTTTGTATATATTTGTGTGTGTCTGTTCCCTCTTGTTTTGCATATGGCCAGCACTGAATATATGTTTGCTGTAGAAAGAGATAAATGAATGGCTGCCGTCGCAAAGCAAACATTTCCAAACATTTGGCCACAAAACTGGGGGAACTGCTGATGATCTGATAGGCTATGAACCTGACCCACTCTCATACAACCTGAAGGATCCCATCTGGAAACCTCCCCTCGAGAAGACCAAAAAGTACATAAACAAAGCAGAAAAAAGAAGTGGACCTGCTGGTGAGTTTCAGAAATTAGGAATAATGTTCACTTTCTTCCAGCTCATATCCAAAAGGGTCCTTGGACCTCTCTCCAAACCCCACCCTGCACTCAGTGCAGGGCCCGAGTGAAAGGGTCAGCCCTTCACCAGCACATCAAATAGAGGACCATGATGGTGGTTGAGGGCCAGGCCACAGAATAACCACTGACTTTTCTTAGCCCAATTCTCATAACATCTCAGGGATGACACTCCAGAAGCACAGAGAGTCAGTGGAAGGATGTGTGGCAGTCCACATCTCCAGGGAGAGCTGGATTCCCTGTGGTGATAGGCAGGCTCATCACTGGACAGACACAAAGTCATTTTAGGTGGAGCTTCACTGCGCATTTACTGTTAAAGCAATTACAAACTTCTTTCTATAATCAACTTATATTCTCTAGGAAAATTATAGCCAATCCAGGAAACACTGCTTCAGAAGAGCACCATCAAAGTGACACTCCACAAGTGTCTCTTTCAAAGGGTGTGTTTGAGGCCAAAGTGCAGTTGGGAACATTACTATACAGCCCCAGCTTTGGGCTTTGGGATCTTTGGTTCTATCAGTCCTCTCCCTCCTTCAGACCCCCAAGATCCTACAGACAACACGGAGCTAAGCTGGTACATAGGTTTAAGAGAGACTATAAACCATAGCGGTTTAAGTGGAGCAGTGCATGAAAGGTTCCAAGAGAGACTGTGGTTTACAAAAATAGCCCGTTTATTTGGTTTCACCTTTTTTTTCACACCCTGCATATTATCATCATGGACAGAGGAGCCTGGTGGGCTATATAGCCCATGGGGTGGCAAAAGAGTCGGACACAACTTAGCAACTAAACGACAACAAAACAACATTAGCCCACTGGACACAACTTGCAAGCATCAGCTCCACATTTTCTAAATTCTACTTACTCTGGGGTAAAATCTGACCATAAGAAAGCTGACAGCGTGCACCAGAGCATTTGGGGTTCTTGGATAATCCTTTTTACAGGACGGGCCTTGTTTACATGGCAACTGCCTCAATGGAGAGGGTTTTTTTTCTTAATCTTTATTGCAGATAGTTATTTCCATAATTAAGGATAACTGCTTTACAGAACTTTATTTTCTGCCAAATATCAACGTGAACTCACTGCTCCCTTTACAGCAGTGCTGGGGTGAGGAAGTCTTCAACCATCACACCATGTTTCCTCCATGAAAACCTAGGGTAGAAACCAGACTAGCCTCAGCTCCAGTAAGTACTGTGCTTCTCCTAAGCAAGCTGATGTGAGTTACTGATGGACAGCTTGAGTCGTCTTGTGGCCCTTATTTCCCCCTTTGCTTTGGCTGCCACAAAGCTCAGAGCCAAACCCATTGTCCACCTTCAGAAACTGTGCAGAACTTCAAAGCTCAAATGTCTTTGCCAAGTCTATCTCAGACACGTTCCTATTGTCTCACCCTTGTTCCTCTTCACCCCGGCCTCCTTATTTACATAGGTCGTCCTACCATTTTCTATGTGTTTGCTACCAGGTGTCCTAGATACAGAAGGGGTGGATTCAAACATGTTTTGACCCTCCTTTCACTCCATTAGACCGAGCAGGGAAGAGCATCTGGGCCACAGGATGGGAAAGGGCTGCCTGCACATAGGAAAACAAACATCCTGTTTGTTCCATGGAGAAACATTTTGCATTTTTACGTGGTTTACTTTTTATACTTTTGGTAGATTGTGGTTTTCTGAAATTATTTGTTTGGGTGTAAATCACTGAAAGTGCTGTTTGTACACTGCTTGTCTATTTTAGCTTTAAAAAAATATTCTTGAGTACTTAGAGCCTGGATCTACAAGTAGCCTATCTGCCCTCCGAATAAAAATAGTTAGGGTACCTCTCCGAAGATCTCGGAAGCCAGTCTGGCCCCCCTTCCCTACTTTCTGCCGATGGCAGCAGCTGACGTAAATGAAAGGTGACGCACAGGCTGAGACCAGCATCCCCGGGCCTTGCATTCTCACCAGAACCTCCTCCCAGCACCCGCAGCAGGTTTACTATTTATGTACTACCCCGCATAAGGGGTAAAGGAATATACTCTAATCTTTTAAGGTATCAATAGGCTAGTATTGGGACTTCCCTGGTGATCCAGTGGTTCAGACTCTGTGTTTCCACTGCAGGGGCACAAATTTGATCCTTGGTCAGGGAAGCTGTGCAGCATGACCAAAAAAAAAAAAAAAAAAAAACCGAGAGAGAATTTCCCTGCAGAGACTGTGTTTGGTTTCTTCCATGAGTAAAGGTGAGTACAGTTATCTCCAATAGCCAAGAAGAAAATCCAGACTTGGACAGTCCAGGAGCGTTAGTTTGCATTCATCTTTCTGTCAATCCCGCAATAAGTGATGGAGAAGTTGGAAACAATGACAAACTAAAACCTTAGCTCAGAAGTCAGGGAGCTCGGGTTGGAGGCCACAGGAATCTTAACTCATGGGCTGTTTCTTCGATGTCCCCGCCCCCTCTTTCTTCAGCTCCCTTCTTTCAAACTCCCCTTTCTATTCCATTTTCCCCTCCCCAGAAATCTGCTGAGAGGCCTCTACTCTTCCTCTCTGGCTCCAGACCTCTGAGTACTTCTTTCTCTCTCAGCCACAGTCCCTGTCCTTTCTTCCCACGCTGCTTCAAGGTCAAGGGCTTGGTGGGAGAGAGGAGTGTGATAGGTTAAGTCTACTACAATAACTCTTTTTCTTTTTTACCTAATATTACTTTAAGTTTTATTGGAGTTTTAGTTGATTTACAATGCTGGGTTAGTTTCAGGTGTATAGCAAAATGATTCAGTTATACATATACATACATAAATCCATTCCTATCACAGAAAAAAAACAGTCAAAAATGGGCATAAGGTCTAAAGGAAGATTTCTCCAAAGAACACATACAGTATCCTTTTCTTAACGTATGTCTTCTCTCTGAAAGATTTTCATTTTTAAAAAAGACCATGACAGCCACACCTTGACGGATTAAAAAAAAAAACCTGCCTGCAATGCATGAGACTCAGGTTCTATCCCTAGGTTGGGAAGATCCCCTGGAGAAGGGAATGGCAACTCACTCCAGTACTTTTGCCTAGAGAATTCCATGGACAGAGGAGTCTGGTGGGCTGCAGTCCTTGGGGTTGCAAAGAGTCAAGTAGGCACGACTGAGCAACTAACAATTTCACTTCCCTTTCAAGCAAGAAATTGAAGATACTGCAAGCTGCAGCAGGCTTCCAGGAGCTCTGACTCCCCTTGCCTTGGGAAAGCCTGAAGCCCCACACTGCCATGTGGAAGAAGAGGAGGCCCACCCCCGTGTCCTCCACCAGGGCCCAGTCACCTTTGATGACTGGCCTGTGACTAAGGAGAGAGCCATCACTGATGGAGAAGAGCCTGGGAAGGGTCTGCAGGTCAGAACTGCAGGGGTCGCAGCCCAGAGGGGCTGCCCTCACGGCCCACCTGAGCCACACTGCACCAGACCCAACGGTTCATCTTTCCTGGGGAACCCAGACCTGCCTCCAACAGGCAGCCCATCAAAAGGCCCGGCCTGCATTAGATCCCTGGGGCTCAAGCTCTCTGAGCCTCCTGGTTTCCTTGCGGGGTGAGTTTCTAGTCGGCAGCCTCGGCTCTGGACTCCAAACTGCCCCACCCCCTAGTGGAGAGAGCCAGCCGCGCGCCTCCCGCGGCCGCTGCGGACCCAGCAGCCTCCAGCAGCTGGCTTCAGCGAGCCGGCAGAGCGGGGGCCCACGGGGCCCAGGGGCTCCTCCCCGCGCCTCCCCGCGCCTCCCCCAGGGTCTCTGACGGCCTGCACTCAGAGTTTTCTGGCCTACCCCATCCACGCCAAGTCTCAGATTGTGAGAAGTCAAGCATGTGAATAAAAATGGAAAGTGTGTCCGTAAACTCACACTCTCAGCGGGAATACAAGGAGTCATGGAATCAGACCCTGGGCGGCCTTATCCTTCCTCATCAGCCAGATGTTTGGCCCAGTCTGGAGAGCACAGGTCCCATAAACCCCACAGGCCCCACTGGAGGTAATCCCGCCCCCGACCCTCAGGGACCCCCCTGTCATGCTGTCCTGTGGCCCCAGCCCTTCTGAGGCTCCCAGGAGGCAAATCACTCTCCTGGCCGAGTCAGCTTGACATCCCATCTTTGCAGCTTATGGGGAGGATCTCCGTGTGTGGTGTAGGGGGCTGCTTTTAGTTTGTTGAGTTCCTATACACTGACCAAAATATAAGAAAATTCCACTTAGAATTCCTTGGCTGGATGAACATTTGTGCTCTGTGACTCACTCTGATACAAAGTTTCAAGGAAAGGTGACTGGGGCTAGGACAAGATGCAGCCTGTCCCATACAGAGCAGAGGCACAAAAGAACCTTCCAGGCATTTGCCAGGACCACCTGCTCCTTTGACATGACACATTGGTCTGGGACAGAAAGGTAGGTAAGCCCCCCAGACCTGATCCCCAACAGAAGCTCCCCTGGTCTAGTGAGGGAGACCAATGAAAGGAAAAAAAGTAAAAAGGCCTGCATTTATGGCCTTTCCTAGTCCAGGCGTGAGTCACATGGTGGGGAAGTTCAGAGGGAGTGGCATTTTGTGCAGTCTTGAAGAAGGAGCAGAAGAAATCTCCTCGGGTATTTTTTTTAGAGGTACCCTCATCCTTCCATAAATATCCCTAAAAGACTCAGTGCTCCAAGGCAGGCCAAGAGGAAGCCTTTGGTTCCAGGGATCCCTAGAGGCTGGCCACTAGCTCATGTGTCCCCTTCCTGAGCCCACTTCCCCTAGATCAGCGAGAGTGATGAGGCAAGCAAAGGAGCCACTGGCAAGGAGGATGGCCCCAGGGCAATAAGTCCAGACCCCAGATGTCTGGGAGAGTCTCTAGAACATTTTTATTGGAGAATAATTTGGGGTATAATCGCTTTACAATGTTGTATTCGTTTCTGCTGTACAATGAAGTGACTCAGCTCTATGTATACATATATCTCCTCCCTCTTGCATCTCCTTCCCCTCCAGAACATTTTTAAATTAGTGCTACCACTTAAAAGTTGGACTATTTCATATAAAAATTATCTTGAATTTTTCTCTTCTCTGAAAACAAAAAACAGGAAGGTATGGTGATATTTAAAAAAAATATTAGTCACCCAGTCTTGTCCAACTCTTTGTAGCCCGCCAGGCTGCTCTGTCCATGGAATTCTCCAGGCAAGAATACTGGAGTGGGTAGCCATTCCCTGCTCCAGGAGATTTTCCCTACCCAGGGATCAAACCCAGTTCTCCTGCATTACAGGCAGATTCTTTACCGTCTGAGCCACCAGGGAAGCCCAAAATAGTGGTACCATACTCTAGCCTGGTAGCTCCACACTGGAGCTGAGTAGGAGCTGCCCCCATCAAAGGGCACATGTACCAGTTAGCCTTTGCTCCATAAGAAACCACCCCAAAGCCTAGTGGCTTAAGCCAATCATTTATTAGCTACCATTCTGGATGTCAGCAATTTGGCCTGGGCCCAGCTAGTGTTTCTTCAGCTGGTTTCCCCTACACTTGCATCCACGGCTGCAACCAGAGGCTAACAGGTGTTCGACTGTCCTCCACATGGCCTGCAGGGCTCGTGGGGGGCCCAGAAGGTTGCAAAACAGGATGCTTGCATCTCAGTGAGTAGACGTTCCGGGACACAGTACAGGACATCTCCAGATGATGCCAGAAGGTGACTGGGGAGGGCTCGGTGCACAAGGGGGACAAGGGCAAGTTCTACCAGAACTGACGGCAGCATCTGTTACAGGGAAAAGGGTTGCCCTTCCCCCCCTTTCATGACAAGTGTTCACCTTTGGTTCCCAGGGGCACAAAAGTACGTCTGAAGTTAATAAATGTCTTAAGATGAGATGAAAATTCATATGCTAAAATTCACATCGCCCTGAAATGCACATCACCCCCTATGCCGTATTCTTGACAAAAATGAATGAATCTAATCAAGTCTTCACACTTCAATTCTAGAATACAGGAACTACTGGGGAGAAAGGGACAGGTAAAGCAACGCTATGAAGAAACAGCAGACATTCAGAATGTGGGACAATCTGTACAACTCAATTGGCCTATCTTGTCATGGTTATTTAAAAAGAAGGGAAGCAGGAGATGTTCTAGAATGAAACTAAAGAGATATATCAAGCAAACGCAGTGCAGGAACACTGACTGGATTCTAATCCCTAAAGAATGAAAATCCTATCCATAAAACACATTTGGGGAATAACATGGATTGGATATTAAATTATATTATTACTATTAAATGCTTGCATATTCATGATAATAATAATGATGTTTCTTAGGCATGACAATGATATTCTATACATGCAGGAGAAACTTCTTAATTTAGGAGATAAAATGATAGCATATTTAAGGTTTGTGCCAGTAATTAAAAATATTGTCTCTTGGCTCCAAACTCACCCTCTTGGCCTTGTGACGCTGGGTTTCAGACACTGCAAACCACATCAAAGGATCTGTCGAAAGAGGATGCTAGAGAGAGAGAGCCTGCAAGGCTGGAGGAGGAAGGGACTTGCTTCTTCCCATCTGCTTCCCATTCCGGTACTGTCCCCTTAGCACTGCTTCTTCATCTCAGTACAGGACTTCCTTCCTACAGCAGCCACAAAATCCAGCCCCATAGAGACACTAGCACCTTTTAACCAGCGCTCTCTCAGAGGTCTGGGTCCCAGGGCCATAACTCCAGCGACCCTTGACTTCAGACAAGAGAATCTCAGCAACAGGGAGCCGTCTTGTAGAAATCTGGTTTAATAACCCTCATCTTTGTCCCTTATGCCACCAGCCCAAAGGACAGTAGCTGCTTCCTGAAACTGCCTCCTCCATAATTTCCAAGAGTCCTCATGTTATTTTTCAGGTTACCCAGTTAATAACATATTTAGTATGGGCTTCCCAGGTGGCGCTAGTGGTAAAGAACCTGCCTGGCAATGCAGGAAACATAAGAGACCTGGGTGGGGAAGATCCCCTGGAGGAGGAAATGGCAACCNAAAAAAAAAAAAAAAAAAAAACCGAGAGAGAATTTCCCTGCAGAGACTGTGTTTGGTTTCTTCCATGAGTAAAGGTGAGTACAGTTATCTCCAATAGCCAAGAAGAAAATCCAGACTTGGACAGTCCAGGAGCGTTAGTTTGCATTCATCTTTCTGTCAATCCCGCAATAAGTGATGGAGAAGTTGGAAACAATGACAAACTAAAACCTTAGCTCAGAAGTCAGGGAGCTCGGGTTGGAGGCCACAGGAATCTTAACTCATGGGCTGTTTCTTCGATGTCCCCGCCCCCTCTTTCTTCAGCTCCCTTCTTTCAAACTCCCCTTTCTATTCCATTTTCCCCTCCCCAGAAATCTGCTGAGAGGCCTCTACTCTTCCTCTCTGGCTCCAGACCTCTGAGTACTTCTTTCTCTCTCAGCCACAGTCCCTGTCCTTTCTTCCCACGCTGCTTCAAGGTCAAGGGCTTGGTGGGAGAGAGGAGTGTGATAGGTTAAGTCTACTACAATAACTCTTTTTCTTTTTTACCTAATATTACTTTAAGTTTTATTGGAGTTTTAGTTGATTTACAATGCTGGGTTAGTTTCAGGTGTATAGCAAAATGATTCAGTTATACATATACATACATAAATCCATTCCTATCACAGAAAAAAAACAGTCAAAAATGGGCATAAGGTCTAAAGGAAGATTTCTCCAAAGAACACATACAGTATCCTTTTCTTAACGTATGTCTTCTCTCTGAAAGATTTTCATTTTTAAAAAAGACCATGACAGCCACACCTTGACGGATTAAAAAAAAAAACCTGCCTGCAATGCATGAGACTCAGGTTCTATCCCTAGGTTGGGAAGATCCCCTGGAGAAGGGAATGGCAACTCACTCCAGTACTTTTGCCTAGAGAATTCCATGGACAGAGGAGTCTGGTGGGCTGCAGTCCTTGGGGTTGCAAAGAGTCAAGTAGGCACGACTGAGCAACTAACAATTTCACTTCCCTTTCAAGCAAGAAATTGAAGATACTGCAAGCTGCAGCAGGCTTCCAGGAGCTCTGACTCCCCTTGCCTTGGGAAAGCCTGAAGCCCCACACTGCCATGTGGAAGAAGAGGAGGCCCACCCCCGTGTCCTCCACCAGGGCCCAGTCACCTTTGATGACTGGCCTGTGACTAAGGAGAGAGCCATCACTGATGGAGAAGAGCCTGGGAAGGGTCTGCAGGTCAGAACTGCAGGGGTCGCAGCCCAGAGGGGCTGCCCTCACGGCCCACCTGAGCCACACTGCACCAGACCCAACGGTTCATCTTTCCTGGGGAACCCAGACCTGCCTCCAACAGGCAGCCCATCAAAAGGCCCGGCCTGCATTAGATCCCTGGGGCTCAAGCTCTCTGAGCCTCCTGGTTTCCTTGCGGGGTGAGTTTCTAGTCGGCAGCCTCGGCTCTGGACTCCAAACTGCCCCACCCCCTAGTGGAGAGAGCCAGCCGCGCGCCTCCCGCGGCCGCTGCGGACCCAGCAGCCTCCAGCAGCTGGCTTCAGCGAGCCGGCAGAGCGGGGGCCCACGGGGCCCAGGGGCTCCTCCCCGCGCCTCCCCGCGCCTCCCCCAGGGTCTCTGACGGCCTGCACTCAGAGTTTTCTGGCCTACCCCATCCACGCCAAGTCTCAGATTGTGAGAAGTCAAGCATGTGAATAAAAATGGAAAGTGTGTCCGTAAACTCACACTCTCAGCGGGAATACAAGGAGTCATGGAATCAGACCCTGGGCGGCCTTATCCTTCCTCATCAGCCAGATGTTTGGCCCAGTCTGGAGAGCACAGGTCCCATAAACCCCACAGGCCCCACTGGAGGTAATCCCGCCCCCGACCCTCAGGGACCCCCCTGTCATGCTGTCCTGTGGCCCCAGCCCTTCTGAGGCTCCCAGGAGGCAAATCACTCTCCTGGCCGAGTCAGCTTGACATCCCATCTTTGCAGCTTATGGGGAGGATCTCCGTGTGTGGTGTAGGGGGCTGCTTTTAGTTTGTTGAGTTCCTATACACTGACCAAAATATAAGAAAATTCCACTTAGAATTCCTTGGCTGGATGAACATTTGTGCTCTGTGACTCACTCTGATACAAAGTTTCAAGGAAAGGTGACTGGGGCTAGGACAAGATGCAGCCTGTCCCATACAGAGCAGAGGCACAAAAGAACCTTCCAGGCATTTGCCAGGACCACCTGCTCCTTTGACATGACACATTGGTCTGGGACAGAAAGGTAGGTAAGCCCCCCAGACCTGATCCCCAACAGAAGCTCCCCTGGTCTAGTGAGGGAGACCAATGAAAGGAAAAAAAGTAAAAAGGCCTGCATTTATGGCCTTTCCTAGTCCAGGCGTGAGTCACATGGTGGGGAAGTTCAGAGGGAGTGGCATTTTGTGCAGTCTTGAAGAAGGAGCAGAAGAAATCTCCTCGGGTATTTTTTTTAGAGGTACCCTCATCCTTCCATAAATATCCCTAAAAGACTCAGTGCTCCAAGGCAGGCCAAGAGGAAGCCTTTGGTTCCAGGGATCCCTAGAGGCTGGCCACTAGCTCATGTGTCCCCTTCCTGAGCCCACTTCCCCTAGATCAGCGAGAGTGATGAGGCAAGCAAAGGAGCCACTGGCAAGGAGGATGGCCCCAGGGCAATAAGTCCAGACCCCAGATGTCTGGGAGAGTCTCTAGAACATTTTTATTGGAGAATAATTTGGGGTATAATCGCTTTACAATGTTGTATTCGTTTCTGCTGTACAATGAAGTGACTCAGCTCTATGTATACATATATCTCCTCCCTCTTGCATCTCCTTCCCCTCCAGAACATTTTTAAATTAGTGCTACCACTTAAAAGTTGGACTATTTCATATAAAAATTATCTTGAATTTTTCTCTTCTCTGAAAACAAAAAACAGGAAGGTATGGTGATATTTAAAAAAAATATTAGTCACCCAGTCTTGTCCAACTCTTTGTAGCCCGCCAGGCTGCTCTGTCCATGGAATTCTCCAGGCAAGAATACTGGAGTGGGTAGCCATTCCCTGCTCCAGGAGATTTTCCCTACCCAGGGATCAAACCCAGTTCTCCTGCATTACAGGCAGATTCTTTACCGTCTGAGCCACCAGGGAAGCCCAAAATAGTGGTACCATACTCTAGCCTGGTAGCTCCACACTGGAGCTGAGTAGGAGCTGCCCCCATCAAAGGGCACATGTACCAGTTAGCCTTTGCTCCATAAGAAACCACCCCAAAGCCTAGTGGCTTAAGCCAATCATTTATTAGCTACCATTCTGGATGTCAGCAATTTGGCCTGGGCCCAGCTAGTGTTTCTTCAGCTGGTTTCCCCTACACTTGCATCCACGGCTGCAACCAGAGGCTAACAGGTGTTCGACTGTCCTCCACATGGCCTGCAGGGCTCGTGGGGGGCCCAGAAGGTTGCAAAACAGGATGCTTGCATCTCAGTGAGTAGACGTTCCGGGACACAGTACAGGACATCTCCAGATGATGCCAGAAGGTGACTGGGGAGGGCTCGGTGCACAAGGGGGACAAGGGCAAGTTCTACCAGAACTGACGGCAGCATCTGTTACAGGGAAAAGGGTTGCCCTTCCCCCCCTTTCATGACAAGTGTTCACCTTTGGTTCCCAGGGGCACAAAAGTACGTCTGAAGTTAATAAATGTCTTAAGATGAGATGAAAATTCATATGCTAAAATTCACATCGCCCTGAAATGCACATCACCCCCTATGCCGTATTCTTGACAAAAATGAATGAATCTAATCAAGTCTTCACACTTCAATTCTAGAATACAGGAACTACTGGGGAGAAAGGGACAGGTAAAGCAACGCTATGAAGAAACAGCAGACATTCAGAATGTGGGACAATCTGTACAACTCAATTGGCCTATCTTGTCATGGTTATTTAAAAAGAAGGGAAGCAGGAGATGTTCTAGAATGAAACTAAAGAGATATATCAAGCAAACGCAGTGCAGGAACACTGACTGGATTCTAATCCCTAAAGAATGAAAATCCTATCCATAAAACACATTTGGGGAATAACATGGATTGGATATTAAATTATATTATTACTATTAAATGCTTGCATATTCATGATAATAATAATGATGTTTCTTAGGCATGACAATGATATTCTATACATGCAGGAGAAACTTCTTAATTTAGGAGATAAAATGATAGCATATTTAAGGTTTGTGCCAGTAATTAAAAATATTGTCTCTTGGCTCCAAACTCACCCTCTTGGCCTTGTGACGCTGGGTTTCAGACACTGCAAACCACATCAAAGGATCTGTCGAAAGAGGATGCTAGAGAGAGAGAGCCTGCAAGGCTGGAGGAGGAAGGGACTTGCTTCTTCCCATCTGCTTCCCATTCCGGTACTGTCCCCTTAGCACTGCTTCTTCATCTCAGTACAGGACTTCCTTCCTACAGCAGCCACAAAATCCAGCCCCATAGAGACACTAGCACCTTTTAACCAGCGCTCTCTCAGAGGTCTGGGTCCCAGGGCCATAACTCCAGCGACCCTTGACTTCAGACAAGAGAATCTCAGCAACAGGGAGCCGTCTTGTAGAAATCTGGTTTAATAACCCTCATCTTTGTCCCTTATGCCACCAGCCCAAAGGACAGTAGCTGCTTCCTGAAACTGCCTCCTCCATAATTTCCAAGAGTCCTCATGTTATTTTTCAGGTTACCCAGTTAATAACATATTTAGTATGGGCTTCCCAGGTGGCGCTAGTGGTAAAGAACCTGCCTGGCAATGCAGGAAACATAAGAGACCTGGGTGGGGAAGATCCCCTGGAGGAGGAAATGGCAACCCACTCCAGTACTCTTGCCTGGAGAATCCCNTCAGGTTACCCAGTTAATAACATATTTAGTATGGGCTTCCCAGGTGGCGCTAGTGGTAAAGAACCTGCCTGGCAATGCAGGAAACATAAGAGACCTGGGTGGGGAAGATCCCCTGGAGGAGGAAATGGCAACCCACTCCAGTACTCTTGCCTGGAGAATCCCATGGATGGAGGAGCCGGCAGTCCACAGGGCTGCAAAGAGTCGGACACGACTGACGCGACTTAGCACACACAGCACAGTTAAGTCATTATAGTAAATTCTCTCCACTTAAATAGCAGGTATGGTTTCTGTTTCCTGAATAGGCGAAGTGCAATGATGTTTGCTACTTGCTTTAAAAAGACTCAGTCTAAAGGAAAAAATATAGATATATGTGTAGATATTATATACACACACAGAAGCAAAGAGACAAAAGTGTTGAATCTAAGTGGTAAGTACAGGAGTGTTCATTGTATTTGACCTACCTTCACTTTTCTGTGACTATAAAATTGGTCATGCTAAGGATTTGCCTGACAGTCCTGTGGTTAGGACTCCATGCATTCACTGCAGAGTGCCTGAGTTCAATTCTTAATTGGAGAACTAAGATTCCACAAGCCAGGTGGCATGGTAAAAAAAAAAAAAAAATAGAGAGAGAGAGAATAAGGACAATAGTACCTAACTCATGATACTGCTATAAATCCATTGAGATACTCATTAGGAAAAAAAAAACTATGTTTCTACTTTCCCAAGTACATGTGCAGCGCCAAAAGCCATGCATCCCGAGAAGTCTGGGTCCTGCTGGTTTGGCTTCTCTCCCGGAGCAGAGAAAGCATGTGGATATGTGAGCCTTAGCCCAGCACCTGCCAACAGTGACTGCACTTGCAGTCATTCACTGAGGCCCTGACTTGACAGAGAATCGGGCCTCGGGGGATTTCACAGGTCATGTCAGATGATTACAGCAGGGAAAAAAAAAAAATCGGTGCCTTTAAGTTGAAGACAAAGAGGACATTTCAGAAATTTTTCTAAGAAATCACATCAACAATTATGATCGTCCCCATCAGTTCCAAACCTTTGACCTGAACCCCTCATGCTCCAGATGAAGCCCCTTCTTCTTTCTCTTTCCTCCCACAAAATCCCCTTTTACTATGAAAGAAGGCCTCTCCTATACCTTATTAAATGACCCTGCACCCATCTCTTGGCAGAATGTCATCCAAACCCAGTAACCATCTTCCTGTTCCTTCTTTTTTTCAAAATTTCTTTGGGTCCAGTCTCACTGAGATACAGCTGACTTCTAACATCGCATTAGTTTAAGGTATACAACATACTGATCTGATAATCTGATATATGTATACAATATAAAACGATTCGTGCCGTAAGACATTGCTATTTCTTTCTATTTGCTTACTTCTGTCTGTGCTGGGTCTTCACTACTGCACAGTCTTTCTCTAGTTGTGGCAAACGGAGGTTGCTCTTCATTGCCATGTGTGATTTCTCACTGCAGTAGTTTCTCTTGCAGAGCATGGGCTCTACGGTGCTTGGGCTGCAGTAATTGCGGTTTCCGGGCTCCAGAGCATAGGCTCTGGAGTTGCAAGCTGCTCCGTGGCATGTGGGATCCTCCCGGACCAGGGATCAGACCTGAGTCTCCCACACTGGCAGGTGGATTCCTCACCACTGAGCCACCAGGGAAGCCCAGACATCATTATTTCTTAAACATGATTTTGCTTTCCTCCAAGCCTCTGACCACTGAGCCACAGTGAAAAGCTGGCCTCTCTTTTGGTCCTGATCACTATACCACACGTTGCACTGGGTTTCTATCTGTTGTTTCCAGACAGAGGTTTGTTTGCTTAACACCTTTGACCCATCAGTCTGCATCCCAGTGCAGGTCACTTCGCTATACTCTTTCCTTTGCTGGCTGCACCCTCTGTGGATCCAGGCTTTGGTGAGCACAAACTAGTTTTACTTCCTTAAGAAAAACACTGGCTACCTCAGCCGCAGTTAAATTTCACTCAGACAAGGAGGGTGTGTGTGAATTCTAACATGGTCTTAAAATAGAAGGCCAGGGAGTCACCTGCCAGTCTCTGGAGGCTCTTTGCAAAGCTTGTCATGGAGATGACTATGAAAGAAGCAGCAGTGGGATTAAAGAGTGGGCCCCACCCCCAGGAAAGCTGGGTATCCAAAGGCTATGACCATTTGGCCTGCCCTGCTCTGTGGTCTGCTCTGCTGTTTCCTGTGTCTGAAACAGCCTCCCTGTCTTGCCTGCCTATTAAAAATCTCCCTATCCAGTGAGGTCTGGCACAACTATTCTAGCCCTCATAAGGCTTTCTCTGCTTCCTCCAGTGCAAACACAGATGACCATCAGCCATAAACACATGAAAAGATGTTCCTCTTCACCATCAGGGAAATGAACATTAAGACAGTAATGCAACACTTACCATCCCTTGTAGTATGTAGAAACAAAATGTTTGATAGTACCAAGCATCCGAAACAGTGTGGAAAAAGAAAGATTCTTGTATCCTGTTGGTTGGCGGAGCCTCTATGGAGAATCAGTTGGAAATATCTACTAACATTTTAAACATGCACACCTTATGAACAAGCAACTTCACTTCCCATCACCCACTTTGGAGAAAGACTACTTCCATATGCCAGCAAATAGCATGCAGAAGAATGCTTTCTGAGAGAAACAGGGACACACTGGAAGCAATCTGAACATGCATTATCAGAGCAAGCAATACACTATGGTGCTGCCACCCTATAAGCTAGCAGGTAGCAGGTAAAAAGACTGTACTAGAGAGAAGCACGGAGCTCGAGAAGCAATGAACATGCCGGCAAGCAGATCTTGCTCTATTTTACCATCCCTACTAAAAGGAGCCAGAAGCCCTTGGAGAAATGATTCCAGGGATAGACATGGTAGGGACAAGATGAGCCTGGAACATTTTGTAATGCCAGATAGTAATGAAATATTTCAAAAAAGATGTGTGTCACAAAGACACAGGAAGAGGCTTCTACTGGCCAAACATGGCCAAACCTATGAGTCAATAATAAACAGATAAACAAAAAGACAGGGAGAAGGGAGGGTCCTGGCTTACCAGAGAATGAGAAGTCCCCTGGTATATGGGGAAGGATCATTACAGCTAGCAAAGCATCATTTTGCAACCATCTCCACAGAGATGGGCTCAGATAGGAATCATCAAAGGATGCTAAATCTGGGAGGAAATGTTGACAAGGAGCAGGCTATGTGCATGGTCTTAAGCGCCTTCAAAAGACTACATATGAGCTGCCAGGGGAAAAGAGTAATAGCTTTGCAGTGGACAACTCAGAGCACATCTTGTCCAGGTGATCAAAATTAGCGTCACCAAGGGGCAAACGGACTCTGTGATTGTGCCTATGTGGCCCCTGTCACCTGTACTTCCTGGCTGAAAATGCCTAACTTGAACCTAATCATCAACCTAATCATGAGAAAACAATAGAAAACCCAAAATAAGAAACAGCTCACTTTATAAAAAGTGGCTGTATTCTTCCAAAGTGTCCATATTTGGACTTCCCTGGTGATCCAGCAGTTAAGATCCCATGCTCCCAATGCAGGGGGTCTGGGTTCGATCCCGAGCCAGGGAACTAGATCCCACATGATGAAACGAAGACCCGATGCAGCCAAATAAATAAATATCTTTTAGACGTGTCAATATCACAAAGTACAAAAAAGACTATAAAAAGTGGTCCATATTAATAGAAGAACACAAAACACATGACAATTAAAGGCGATATTTGATCCTAGATTGGAGGGAGAAATCCTGCAAAGGACATTCATCAATTAATTGACGAAAATGGAATATAGATGGTAGACTAGAACAAATTAGCAAGTCAATACCACATTTAGAGGAGCTGATAACTGCTATGCCTATGTAAAAGAATATATTTACTTTTATGCATTGAAGAATTTAGAGGAGCAGGGACACGATGTACCCTGCTGCTGCTGCTATGTCGCTTCAGTCGTGTCCGACTCTGTGCGACCCCATAGACGGTAGCCCACCTNTAGAACAAATTAGCAAGTCAATACCACATTTAGAGGAGCTGATAACTGCTATGCCTATGTAAAAGAATATATTTACTTTTATGCATTGAAGAATTTAGAGGAGCAGGGACACGATGTACCCTGCTGCTGCTGCTATGTCGCTTCAGTCGTGTCCGACTCTGTGCGACCCCATAGACGGTAGCCCACCTGGCTCCCCCATCCCTGGGATTCTCCAGGCAAGAACGCTGGAGTGGGTTGCCATTTCCTTCTCCAATGCATGAAAGTGAAAAGTGAAAGTAAAATCGCTCAGTTGTGTCCAACTCTTAGCGACCCCATGGACTGCAGCCTACCAGGCTCCTCCATCCATGGGATTTTCCCTGCTTACTTTCAAATGATTCAGAAAAGAAAATTACATTTTATCTGTATAATAAGATTACATTTCAATGGACATTAGTTTGAGCAAGCTCCAGGAGACACTGAAAGACAGGGAAGCCTGGTGTGCCGCAGTCCATGTGGTTGCAAAGAATCGGACACGACATAGCTACTGAACAATAACAACAAAGATTACATTATATATATAACGTGTGTGTATACATACATGTATACACACACATATATAACAAATATTAAATCTGGAGAAAGGTTATCTGAAGATTCTTTGAACTATCATTCTTGTAACTTTTGTTTAAAAAGAAGTTGTTGCTTCAGGCTAAAAAGTTGGAAAAAAATGATGTAGCTATACATACCAGTATAGAGCTCCAAATATACCGCTGAGTGAAAAAAGAAACTTTGCAAGATAACTCACTCAGTGTGATAAGTTCCCATATTATATCCATTTGTACATAAGTAATTCATAAAGAAAGGTCTGGAGAAATACCTACCAAGTTGATTATGTAGTTTACCTTTGGGGAAGAGACTAGGAGATCAGGATAGCTCTCATAGAACAGCTCATCTGGGGACCTCCCTGGTAGGCCCAGGGGCTGAGACTCGGCACTCCCAAAACAGAAGGCCCAGGTTCGATCCCTAATCAGGGAACAAGAGCCCACAGGCCACAACTAAAGATTCTGTGTGCGACAATGAAGACAGGGCACGGCCAAATAAGTCAATCAATAAAATTAAGAATAGCTCATCTACAGTATCTTTATTTTTCAAAAGAATCTTTTTGTGAATTGGGCTTCGCTGATAGCTCAGTTGGTAAAGAATCTGCCTCCAGGACAGGAGACCCCAGTTCGAAACCTGGATCAGAATGATCCCCTGGAGAAGAGATAGCCTACCCACTCCAATATTCTTGGGCTTCCCTGTGACTCAGCTGGTAGAGAATCTGCCTGCAATGCAGGAGACCCTGGTTTGATTCCTGGGTCAGGAAGATCCTCTGGAGAAGGGAAAGGCTACCCACTCCAGTATTCTGGCCTGGAGATTTCCATGGACTGTATAGTCCATGGGGTCTCAAAGAGTCAGACACAACTCTCACAAACAACAGTCTCAGAAAACCTCCAGCTCTGGGGTTTGAGAAATCTGGTCAGGAAATGGCAGCAGCATGGAGTGTTTGGAAAGACTTCAGAATCAAACAGAACTAGTTTGAACCCTTCCCTCCATCACTCACCAACAACAGTGCAATATTAAGCAAGGTTCCTCCAGAAACCTCACTTCCCTCCCCTGAACAAGAGGAAAGAATGCTTCTAGAGCAGTGACCAGGCTTTATGTACAGTGTACATAAGGCGTGTGTCCTTAGCACACACACAGAATGCCAGCTCGTCCTGGAGCTGGCACTGAGCACGTGTTTATTGTTACTCATTCTACCTTTCTTAGTGACCTGCTTCTTGGCCTCTTCCCCTGTGAGCCCAGTGGCTCTTTAAAGAAGGATCCATCCCCTTATCCGTTCTCTACTCCCAAATGTGCCTCACAGGACGCTCTGTACATTGTCACCTGACAAACTCTTGCTGGCAGGGTAAATAAATCCTAGCACCACAAATCTGGAACAACATGGAAGCATGCTGAGGCCTCAGGCTTACAATGATCAAATGTAAGGAAACATGGCTTCTGAAGTCACTGTGTAGAAATCTGTGAGTGCCAAGAAGATGAAGACATGACCAATGACCTCGTATGTCCCAGAGGTGAGAAAGCAGTGAACATCCCCCTAGGCCAGAGGTGTAACAGGTATTCAGTAACAGGTATTATTTTTAAATATTTTGTGGTCAAAAATGTTGAGGAAATGCCAAACTAGATAAAACTAAATGGGCTCTTTACTGCAGGACTTATCAGCTCCTTTTATGTGCTAAGGTGTGCCATGAATGTCCGACAATGAATTTTGCATTACATTACAAGCTTATTTGACTCCATACCCACACCTTTTTCTAAAGGATCTCAGTGTTTAGATCCCATAAAATATTCTTCATGACTGTGGCTCACCTCAGTCAGCTGAGCTAGAGTTGAACTGGGGCTCAGATCATGAACTCCTAATTGCCAAATTCAGGCTTAAATTGAAGAAAGTAGGGAAAACCACTAGACCATTCAGGTATGACCTAAATCAAATCCCTTATGACTATACAGTGGAAATGACAAAGAGATTCAAGGGATTAGATCTGATGGAGTGCCTGAAGAACTGTGGATGGAGGTTCATGACATTGTACAGCAGCCAGTGATCAAGACCATCCCCAAGAAAAGGAAATGTAACAAGGCAAAATGGTTGTCTGAGGGGGCCTTACAAATAGCTGAGAAAAGAAGAGAGGCTAAAGGCAAAGGAGAAAAGGAAAAATATACCCATTTGAATTCACAGTTTNTAATGAAGAATTATGGATGGAGGTTCATAACATTGTACAGGAGGTGGTGCTCATAATCATCCCCAAGAAGAAATGTAAAAAGGCAAAGTGGTTATCTAAGGAGGCCTTACAAATAGCTGAGAAAAGAAGAGAAGTGAAAGGCAAAAGAGGAAAAGAAAGATATACCCATCTGAATGAAAAGTTCCAAAGAATATCAAGGAGAGATAAGAAAGTCTTCCTCAGTGATCAATGCAAAGAAATAGAGGAAAACAATAGAATGGGAAAGACTAGAGATCTCTTCAAGAAAATTGGAGATACCAAGGGAACATTTCATGCAAAGACGGGCACAATAAAGGACAGAAATTGTATGGACCTAACAGAAGCAGAAGATATTAAGAAGAGGTGACAAGAATACACAGAACAGCTATACAAAAAAGATCTTCATGACCCAGATAACCACGACGGTATGATCACTTACCTAGAGCCAGACATCCTAGAATGCAAAGCCAAGTGGGACTTAGGAAGCATCACTATGAACAAAGCTAGTGGAGGTAATGGAATTCCAGCTGAGCTATTTCAAATCCTGAAAGACAATGCTGTGAAAGTGCTGCACTCAATATCCCAGCAAATTTGGGAAACTCAGCAGTGGCCACAGGACTGGAAAAAGTCAGTTTTCATTCCAATCCCAAAGAAGGACAATGCCAAAGAATGTTCAAACTACTGCACAATGGCACTCATCTCACATGCTAGTAAACTAATGCTCAAAATTCTCCAAGCCACGCTTCAACAGAATGTGACCCATGAACTTTGAGATATTCAAGTTGGATTTAGAAAAGGCAGAGGAACCTGAGATCAAATTGCCAACATCTGCTGGATCATCAAAAAAGCAAGAGAATTCCAGAAAAACATCTACTTCAAAGCCTTTGACTGTGTAGATCACAAAAAACTTGGAAAATTCTTCAAGAGACAGGAATACCAGACCACCTGACCTGCCTCCTGAGAAATCTGTATGCAGGTCAAGAAGCAANCTGATGCTGGGAAAGATTGAAAGCAGGAGGTAAAGGGGACAACAGAGGATGAGATGGCTGGATGGCATCACCGATTCGATGGACATGAGTTTGAGCAAGCTCCAGGAGTTGGTGATGGACAGGGAAGCCTGGCGTGCTGCAGTCCATGGGGTTGCAAAGAGTCAGACACAACAGAACAAGTGAACTGAAATAAAGTATGCTTTGGAAAATAATGCTTAGAGCTGTTTCTCCAATGTCAGTGCATAGTAAAAATACTACTTATTGGAAATTTAACAATATAACTTGCCTACCTAACCCAAGAGGGCAAAGGAATAAACTAAGTTAAGAATTAACCAAGACATTTTTAAGGGTCACTGTCAATTTCCCTCATATTTCTCCTGTTCCTTTGCCCTGCTGGTCCAAGAAACACGTGCAAATAACCCTGACCAAAGAAAAACAGAAGGTTATATTTATGACTCCCAAACTGAAAAGACAGATCCCAGTATCATCATTCCAGTCCTTACGGCTTCACTTAAGCTTGTTCATTCCAGTCTACCCATACAGCAGATAGTACAAATGACTGAAATAGCCAGGACTTTGCACTACGGTCAAGTCATGGACCACACATAGAAATGCTTGTCCCTATACCAGCCAACTGGAATAGTTAAGCAAATGTTCCATAGGATGGGGCTGCTGCTGCTGCTGCTAAGTCGCTTCAGTTGTGTCCGACTCTATGCAACCCCATAGACGGCAGCCCACCAGGCTCCCCCGTCCCTGGGATTCTCCAGGCAAGGACACTGGAGTNTGTCCCTATACCAGCCAACTGGAATAGTTAAGCAAATGTTCCATAGGATGGGGCTGCTGCTGCTGCTGCTAAGTCGCTTCAGTTGTGTCCGACTCTATGCAACCCCATAGACGGCAGCCCACCAGGCTCCCCCGTCCCTGGGATTCTCCAGGCAAGGACACTGGAGTTGCTGCTGCTAAGTCGCTTCAGTTGTGTCCGACTCTATGCAACCCCATAGACGGCAGCCCACCAGGCTCCCCCGTCCCTGGGATTCTCCAGGCAAGGACACTGGAGTGGGTTGCCATTTCCTTGTCCAATGCATGAGAGTGAAAAGTGAAGGAGAAGTCGCTCAGTCATGTCCGACTCTTAGCGACCCCATGGACTGCAGCCCACCAGGCTCCTCCATCCATGGGATTTTTCAGGCAAGAGTACTGGAGTGGGGCACCATTGCCTTCTCTGAGGATGGGGCTAGGAAGGCCAAAAGTCATAGTCATGCTCATTATGACCTCAACAAATAGGCAACGTGACAGTCTGAAGTGTCACCTTTTTATTTATTATCTCTGAGTAAGGGAAATCTGTTACATTAGCCCATCCTGCATTTATGTCCCCCTTTTCAGATAACAACACACCTTTCTTTTGGGGCATTGTTCTTCCCCTTTTCTCCCTACCCACCCCCCAACACTGCACGTCATGATGGGCCTGTTAATCCAGCCACCCTGTGCTCCATTGCCCAACGAGTGGGTATTGCACCCAAGATACAGTCAGTTCGCCCAGAAATTTCAAAGCTAAAATAGGGCATGCCCTCATACACTCTCTCATCTCTGACTCTTTGCAACTGCATGGACTGTAGTCTGCCAGGCTCCTCTGTCTGTGGAATTCTCCAGACAAGAGCACTGGAGTGGGTTGCCATTTCCTTCTCCAGGAGATCTTCCTGACCCAGGGATCAAACCTGCATTTCCTGTGTCTCCTGCATTGTAGGTGGATTCTTTACCCAATGAGCCATTATGAGCCACTGCAGAAGCAATAGGGTGTAGAATAGGGTGATACAAGGCCAAAAAATGGTTAGGCTTTGATGGACATGTCGGTAAAGCTCCAGAGACAGCATTTAAGTGATGTTGCAGCTGCTGCTGCTAAGTTTCTTCAGTTGTGTCCAACTCTGTGTGACCCCATAGATGGCAGCCCAACAGGCTCCCCTGTCCCTGGGATTCTGCAGACAAGAACACTGGAGTGGGTTTAAGTGATGTTACCCAGGTCCAATACTTTGGCCACCTCATGCGAAGAGTTGACTCACTGCAACAGACCCTGATGCTGGGAGGGATTGGGGGCAGGAGGAGAAGGGGACGACAGAGGATGAGTTGGCTGGATGGCATCACTGACTCACTGGACATGGGTTTGGGTGGGCTCCGGGAGTCGGTGATGGACAGGGAGGCCTGGCGTGCTGCGATTCATGGGGTCGCAAAGAGTCGGACGCGACTTGAGCGACTGAACTGAACTGAACCCAGGTCCCCAGGCTTCTCTGGTGGCTCAGATGGTAAAGAATCTGCCTGCTATGTGGGAGACCTAGGTTTGATGCCTGGGTTGGGAAGATCCCCTGGAGGAGGGCATGGCAACCCACTCTAGTATTCTTGCCTGAAGAATCCCTGTGGACTGCAGCCTGCAAGGCTGCTCTGTCCATGGGGTTGCAAAGAGTTGGACACACCTAAGCAACTAAGCAAGCACCCAGGTCCCCAGAGTTGTCCTGGATCCCCTCCTTTGCAGAAATTCAGCTTTTCTTCCGATCCTTTGAGATGGGAGTGAGATCAAAGACCCCAGTTAGAGTAACAACCTTTTGCTTTCCGCTTCTGTTATCTTGCTTTAACAGCTGCTGCCCATCATTCCTTGCTTTTGCTGCTGTGATCTTGCTTGCTGGGCGGGAACTTGGGCTGCCTGGGGAGGGGAAGAATCTGAGCTGTTTGAGTGGGAAAACCCTAAAGACTGGGAAGTTTGCAGTGTATAAAAGATACCCAGAACAGAGCGTGAGCACTCAGCCTCTGGGGGCAACCCTGCTGAGCCAGCACCAGTGCTGAATAAACCCTATTGTTCTGCACCTCCAAGTGGCACTTATATCTTTTCATGGTTCCTACAATGTGAGTGCCCCTAACATCCTACCAACAAACTTCCAGAGAGTTTCCATTGCTTGCAGCTGAAGAACATGGCTCAATATACCGAGCAAAATAATCTCAGCAAGTTATGTCCAACTCTTGGCGATGCCATGCACTATAGCCCCCTAGGCTCCTCTGTCCGTGAGTTTCTCCAGGCAAGAATATTGGAGTGGTTTGCCATGCCCTCCTCCAGGGGATCTTCCCAACCCAAATTCANGGCTCAATATACCGAGCAAAATAATCTCAGCAAGTTATGTCCAACTCTTGGCGATGCCATGCACTATAGCCCCCTAGGCTCCTCTGTCCGTGAGTTTCTCCAGGCAAGAATATTGGAGTGGTTTGCCATGCCCTCCTCCAGGGGATCTTCCCAACCCAAATTCACATCTCTTATGTCCCCTCCACTGGCAGTCAGGTTCTTTACTACTAGCGCCACTTGCGAAGCCCCTACCTCTCCTTTGGACTAAAAATCTGAAAGTGACCTGATAGCTCCCCTGAGAGCCTAACCTCCACATTCCGCATAAAAAGGATACTTGGGCCGCACAGTTCACAAGTGATGGTCAGCCCGCCTGTGTATTCTGAGCAGATTTTTCAAACAACTTCCATTTTCCATGTAGATACAACTTAAACTGCTCTGGGTAGAAGGTCTGAGTTGTGACTGTTTTGCCTCCCCTCCTGGGCCAGACTGGCCCTCCACTGCCACTTCTCAGATGCTGTGGGAGAGTGTATACTCGCTGTAAGTAGTCCAGGGAGCCTGAGCATGCCCCCACAGCCTGTCTCCCAGCACAGCGTTCAGCTTCGTGTTCTGAAGGCTCTTGCCCTCAGTCAAGAGCTCCAAGTACGGAGCGTGGCAGTGCCCGCTCTCCAGCTCTTGTCAGCAGCTCTCAAAGGATCACCGGGCCAAGGACATTCTATTCTGAGTGTGGCCCCAGTATGTTTCATTTCATCAGCAAAGCACAAGTTTATTCTGGAGCAAGACGTTTTGGGCATATTCACAGAGGTCAATGAGCAGTAGTACTTCCTTATATGCAGAACACAAAATCATCACGTAAAAATCTGACCCAACTGGCAGTATGGGGTTTAAAGTAAACAAACTCACCCTGAAAATTACCTCACTGGGCTGGCCAAGTTTGCACCTCAGAGTCCCAGGCTGCAAGAGTGGTACAGAGTCTTAAAATCAAACTGCAGTGATCTTCGGTTCTCTGGCAGAATGGCTGGGAACCAAAGTGTCCATTTTTCTCTTAGAACCGGAGGCTGTCACTGGCTGCTGAGCATACGCTGCAAATCCGTGTCCCTGGGAAAGAGCAACAACGGAGGAGCGTCAGCTCAGGTTCTTCCCCGCAGGGCGGCCCAGGGCTTTCCCAGCGAGGGCGGGAAGGGAACCCAGACTTGCCCAGGCTTTCCAAGGGAGCTGAGAAGCAGCTGCCCTGCCCACGGCCAGTGCTCCGCCCTGTGTCTTCTCAGATCAGGCCTCAGCTCCCTCATCTGTAAAATGTGAGTGATTAAGAGACTGCACAGAGAAATGCGCATCAAAACTACAATGAGGTACCACTCTGCACCAGCCAGAATGGCCATCACTAAGCAGTCTACAAACAATAAATGCTGGAGAGGATGTGGAGAAAAGGGAACCCTCCTACACTGCTGCGGCACTAGTGGTTAGGAACCGCCTGCCAGTGAAGGAGACGCAGAGACATGGGTTCCATCCTTGGGTCAGGAAGATTCCCTGGAGGAGGAAATGGAAACCCACTGCAGTATTCTTGCCTGGAGAACCCCATGGACAGAGGAGCCTGGCGGGTTACAGTCCTTTGGGTCGCAAAGAGTTGGACACGACTGAAGCAACTTAGCTTGCTTGCACGCATCTACACTGTTGGTGGGAATGTAAATTGGTACAGCCACTATGGAGAACAGTATGGAGGCTCCTCAGAAAACTAACAATAGAACTCCCCTGTGATCCAGCAATCCCACTCCAGGGCACGTGTCTGAAGAAAGTTGTAATTCAAAGATACATGCACTCTTACGTTCATGGCAGCACGACTCACAACAGGGAACGGTGACATCGAAACAACCTAAATGCTCACTGACAGATGAATGGATGGAGAAGATGCGGTAAATAAATACATCTGCATATATAATGGGATACTACTCAGGCGTTAAAAAGAACCAAGTAATGCCATTTACAGCAACATGGATGGACCCGGAGATGATGATGCTAAGTGAAATAAATCAGAAAGAGGAAGACAGATGCCATAAGATATCACTTACAGATGGAACCTGCAATATGACACGAATTAACTTATCTATGAAACAGACGCACAAATACAGAGAACAGACCTGTGGTTGCCAGATGGGTGGGGGGTGGGGAGGGGTGAATTGCGAGTTTGGAATCAGCAAACCATTACAACATAAAGAATGCATAAAAAAACAAGATTCTACTGTATGGCACAGGAAACTGTATTCAGCATCCTGTGATAAACCATAATGGAAAAGAGTATGAAAAAGAATGTGTATATATGTATATATATAATTGAATCACTTTGCTTTACAGCAGAAATTCACACACCATTGTACATCAACTATACTTGAATAAAATAAATTTTTAAAAAGAAGAGAATGCATTAAAAAAAAAAAAGTCCTAGTCAGAGGACCAGAGTTCTAGTCAGAGGATGGATTGAAGATGTTCTGAAACACAAACTTGCCCCCAAATCACCTGGGGTGCTTGTAAAGCTCAAGATTGCTGGGCACCACTCCCAGAGACTGATTTAGCATGTCTGGGAGAGGTCCAAGAATATGCAATGCTAACAAGTTCTGAGGACCTGATGCTACTGCTGGTCTGGGGACACCACTTTGAGAATTCTTGGATTAGAGAGAATAATAAAGAACTAGGAGATACCATTGGGATGCTATTGCAATACTGCAATCATTAAGAGCTGATGGAGTAAAATGATGTCAGTGCAATGGAGATAAGTGGTCCAGAAGAGTTCTATCCTGGAGGTACCATGGAGAGGACTAGCCAATAGCTTGGATGTTGGGGATGAGAGGAAAAGAAAAATCAGACAGTCTTAGATCTCTGGGTTGGTAGTGGCGGACACTGAAATGGAATCCTTAAGCAGGGAGGGATTTGGAAATAAAGGCTGTGATGTTATAACTTTGAGATCTCTGCAACTTCAAAATAATGTCAGGCAGGCAGGAGGAGCCTTCTGGAGGACAGCATTCATACCTATCTTGCTTTCCTTTATATCCCCAGATCTGAGGCCAAGGCTTCTTGGTACGTAATAAATATTTAGAAAACCTTTGTTGAAGGTTGAATAATAATAAATGGAGGCTGAGGAATTAGGTTAACCAAAGACACTGGGGTACCAGATGGCACCATGTTTGAGGAGGCTATGAACAGTCACTCTTAAGGCGTCACCACTGGGTCACTGGTACCATGGCTCCATCACTTCCAAACCTTGGCATGTATGCTGAAGTGGGAGGTTGGGGGCAGAAGACAAGATAGAAATGACCGCCCCGATTCACTGTAGGGGTATTTAACAGACAAATATATCACATTTGAGTCTTTCTTGGGTGGGTTTTGAGATGGAAAGGTTTGAGCTGTGAACTTAATGAGCATGAAGGCCAGAGGAATCTAGCTAACATGGGTTTTTTTAGAAAATAAATCATGGGAAAATCAAGCTGTGCAACTCACAGAAACGAGGTGGAAGAGATGGGGAGATGGAGGAAAGATGGAGGACAGAACAGGAAAAGGGGCTTAACTGAGACTACCTCCCCACCAAGGGTGAAGGGGCCAGTCTGGATTCCCTGGCGGACCTTGACCCTGAGGTCCTCACCACATCTGAAACACGGATGATGGACCCTCAGCCTCCCCTCTTACCAAGTTGTAAATTAAAAGGCTGTAATTCCAGCCAGGGGTTCTGGTGACATCATAAACCACAGAACCACAAGCTCAATTCACCAGAAGCCCCAAGATGGAATTACAGCCTTCTTTCCTAATCCAGGCAGCTCTGGTCACTGCCATTTTTTCATGATGTAATAGAAGCAAGCAATATTTTAACCATTTGCTCATGGCCTTCCTCATCTAGCAGCTGGGGGTCCCTCTCTCCTCTCCTCCCTCCTCCTCTCCCACCCTGACACGTGCCCTCCTCTTATGCGGTACCCTTTCCCCTTAAGGGAGCATCCCCTGCTTTCCGAGGCTGCCCCTCCCCAGGCCCGCTCCCCACCCCTCTCTCCTCCACCTCTCCTCTGTCTTCTGGCCTCTCTAATAGACTAGCTACATCCTGACTGCTACCCTAAATTCACTTTGCAAAAGAAGCCCCATCTCCTCCGTGTCTAGGACAAGGTCCTGGAAAACAGATCCCAAACTGTCTGGAATAAATTCCCAAAGCAGCCTAAACTGGAAGTTGTAAATGAATGAGGGAAGTTTTTAGTTTAAAGATGAATCTTTCAGAAAGCAAATTAATGTTTCCAGTATCTGTTTGTTCTTGGTGTGGGTTTGAGTCCTAACTTTGATCAAGCTTTGCCTGACACAGTGTATATCTGGGCACATATTACATCTACCCAATGGTTGGTACTTAAGTTCTTATGGGAATCGCATGTAAAGGGAAAAGCCACAAGGAAGGGTAATAATAAAAGCAGTTATCTGAGGGGTAGGAGAGGGAAGGATTGGGACTTTGGGGTTAGCAGATACAAACTATTTATACACAGGATGGATAAACAACAAAGTCCTACTAGATAGCACAGGGAACTATATTCAACATCCTGGGATAAACCATAATGGAAAAGAATATTTTAAAAGAGAATTAATATATAGGTATGACTGAATATTTTTGCTGTACAGCAGAAACTAACACATTACTATAAATTAACTGTGTGTCAATAAAAAACAAAAAAGCAATTATCACTTAATGAATGCTTCCTGTATTCCTGGTAAAAAATTCGCCGTGCAGGAGACCCAGGTTCGAGTCCCATGTTGGGAAGATCCTTTGGAGAGGAAAACAGCTACCCATTCCAATATTCTGGCCTGGGAAATCCCATGGACAGAGGGGCCTGGCAGGCTGCAGTCCATAGGCTTGCAAAGAATCTGACATGACTCAGAGACTAAACAACACCACAACCTCAGATACTTATATTCCTCATCTCTTGCACAGAGGTATTATTTTCCTCATTTTATGGAGGAGGGAAACTGAGGTTCAAAAACATAGAGTATTTTGCCCAGAGTTCCATAACTACTAAGTAAACCCCCTGGATTTGACCTTCATCCAACTCAAAAGTCTCTACCTACATGCTCGGTCAGTATTCCCCCATGCAAAATATTTTGAGAATAAGTGTTGCATGGGTCTCTAAAAGGGCTTAACAACTGATCTTCATGTAACAGGAGTTTTTTAATTCACAAGGGATGAAAATTCTACACCATTTTAGGAGACAATTCCACAGGGTCTGTATATTTTTCAAAAAACAACAAAGTAAATTATTTTTTAAAAAACTATGACTTCCCCAAAACTAAAAACAAACAAAAAAAATCTTAATTCCACACTGATATAATTTGGCAGGAACAAGGTGGACCAATGACTCTCTTTATAAGGTGTCAACCATGAAACTTCAGTATTTGAGATGGAGCTTTCCAAAGAGCTCTGCCTGCCCACGCTGTGTGCGCCATGCAGGGCAAACCCTAGGCACCTAGGGGGTGGTCCCAGCAGGAGGAGCAGGCCACTTGGGCATCTTGGATGTCCTCCAACGGCAAGAGGGAGATGAGGTGCAGAGAGTCAGTGCTTCAGGGGTTAAAGAACCTTGCACTCAGTCGCTAAGTCATGTCTGACTCTTTGCAATCCCATGGACTGCAGCCTGCCAGGCTCTCTGCCCACGGGATTTCCCAGGCAAGAATGGGCTGCCGTTTCCTTCTCCAGGGGATTGTCCCAACCCAGGGATCAAACCCGTGTCTCCTGCTTGGCAGGTGGATTCTTCACCACTGAGCCACCTGAGAAGCCCTTTAAAGAACTTCCAGTTCAGTTCAGTCACTCAGTCGTGTCCAACTCTGCAACTCCATGAATCTCAGCACGCCAGACCTCCCTGTCCATCACCAACTCCCGGAGCCCACCCAAACCCATGTTCATCGAGTCGGTGATGCCATCCAGCCATCTCATCCTCTGTCGTCCCCTTCTCCTCCTGCCCCCAATCCCTCCCAGCATCAGGGTCTTTTCCAATGAGTCAACTCTTTGCATCAGGTGGCCAAAGTATTGGAGTTTCAGCCTCAGCATCAGTCCTTTCAATGAACACCCAGGACTGTCTCCTTTAGGATGGACTGGTTGGATCTCCTTGCAGTCCAAGGGACTCTCAAGAGTCTTCTCCAGCACCACAGTTCAAAAGCAACTTTATAAAAAATATAGTGATGCTACCATTGAACAGAGACTCACCTACTTCACAAAAGAAAAAGAAACACATTTGGCATCATTTCAAAATGCTATTTGCAAACATTTGAGAACACAGCAGTCTTGGTTTTAGAAAAGTTGGACTAGAAGAGGAAAAAATAAAGAGAGCCAGTTCTCTTCTTCAGAAAATGCATCTCTGCCTAGTGAACCACGTGTTTGGATGGTTAAAGGAAGACGTGTGAGGTAGTGACCTAATTTTTTTCCTCTAGCATCAGGGATCATAAATAACATCTTCCCAGAGACTACAAATGGGGAAAGACCGTCAGCATATATTATATGAGGTTACAAAGTGGAAGTGAATACCACTGTGAACAAGCCGGCGCCCTGCTTCTGCAACTTCAAAGTGAGATGACCAAATCTGGTGATGAGAACAATTTATTCATTCCCAACAACAAATATTTGATTACCAAAATAATCCCATGGCATTTTACTGAAGAATGGAAAATCATCCTCAGCTTCTAAATGTAGAAAGACAATGAATCTGAAAACACCATGTGGGTTTTCCTCGTAGACTGAATGTCCAGGATCCCGCTGGCTCTGCACACAGACCTTCAGGCAAAGCCAGCCTTGATCAACTGCAGAGAAAGCAACAAGAGCTCTGATGAGACAGGAGTTCAGAGTAAAAGCTCTGGGGCCAGACTGCTTAGGTCAAACTTGGCTGTGTGGTCTGGAACCTTCAGTTCCTTCAGTTTCCTTGTTTGTAAAATGACGATAAGATTGGCCTATCCTGAGACCTCCCTGGTGATCCAGTGGTTAAGAATCTGCCTTCCAATGCAGAGCACATGGGTTCGATCCCTGGTCAGGGACCTAAGATCCCACATGCTGCAAGGGGCAACTAAGCCCACATGTCGCCACAAGGAACCCAACACAACCAAAAGAAACAGTACCCTACCTCACGGGCTTGCTGGGAGAATTAAATGAAGTGCTTATAACAGTATGCAGTAAACACTCAAAAGTGACAAATATCAAGGGCCTTTTCTCCCCTATTACTATGCTTTTGTTGGCTAGAACTCTTGCCAGAGGTAGAAATTCAGTCTCCAACTTAGCTCACTTAACTGAAAAGTCCAGAGGAGTACCAGCCTCAGGTATAGCTTGATCCTGGGACTCCACTGGTATTGTCAGGCCCTGATCTCTCTCTCTCTCCCCCCTTCTCCATCTAGTCTCTCCTTCCTCTGGTGTAGCTCCATTCTCAGACAAGCTTTCCCTTCATGGTGGCAAGGTGGTAACAGCATCACCCTATATCCATCCAGGTTTAAGTCCAGCAGGAAAAAACGTAGCTTATACCTCAGGAAAGCCTGCACAAACTTGGGAATTCAGTCTGATAACACCAGTACAAATCATTGCTCTTCATTTTACTGATTATTGACAAGGTTGAGCACGTTTTCATTTTCACGGCATTCATATCATTAAAGGGTATGAAGCTCATCGTTTTACTGAAAAGCTTCATGTTCATTATGCATAATATGAGAAAAGCATCTATTTTCTGGTGAAGGGGGTGTCCTGGATCTGCCAAAATTAGAGGCCTCTCCCTTTTGAGTGGCAGAGGATGAGATGGTTTGATAGCATCACCGACTCAATCAACATGAACTTGAGCAAACTCTGGGAGGACGTGGAAGCCCGGCATGCTACAGTCCACGGGGTAGCAAACAGTCAGACACAACTCAGTGACTGAACAGCAGCAATACTTTTCTGCCCTTTTTTGGGCAGAAGACTTTCACTCTGATGATCTGTTGGTCTCCTGAAGCATTGTGTTAAAATAGTAACTTCAATGTTGCCGTACCCACACTCAACTCCATCTGAAAACTGAAACCACAGCAATGCCCAAGCCCTTTCATCTCCCATAGTCTTCACCCCCAAGTCCCCACCTGACACCCTCTTGACTCCTGGACTGTTAGATTTCCTCCAAGCACCAAGGAGAAAGTCTGGCTTTAGCTGTTCCCATTCATTTTGGCATCATGTTAGATCAAGTCCCTGCTCTTTCCTAAACACTTGATGGAAACTTGCTTCCTCAGCTGCCCAAATCCCCATCCCTCAGCAACAAAGTGCTGGGTGAGCTAACCTACCAACTTTTCTGCACAGATTTTCTGAACACCACGGTTCCTAGGGGTTTGCTGTTTAATGTGCCTGGGAAGCTGGAGGCCAAGAATTTTCCCGACCAATATACTTGGTGCCCTTGGCTTTGCTGCCAAGCTACTTTGGACCCAGGTTAGTCCTGCTCTCTTTAATGACTGGACTCAAGTACGTCTGAATCTCCAAAACTGGGCTTAGTCATTCCTGCCTTTCTACTCCCAGGCCATTTGGCTCACATCCAGAAGAGTCCTGGGCTGAGATTGTTGGCTTTCTCACCCACATCTTTTCCCACCCGCCCACACCTAGCACAGCGTCCAACACAGAGTCCCAGCTCGGCACATGTGGACTGAATGAGTGCCCCCTAGAATGATGGGATACACGTCTACACTCAAGGACCTCGTCATCCTTATGACCCCACTTCAGTACTTCCTGAAGTATGGTGTACACCCTCATGACCCTAAGTAAGAGGCAAGGACACAAGATTGGACTTTCCTCCTCTGTTCTATCAAATTCTGTGCCATGGAACATGGCCCACAATGGTATCAGAGTGCCAGTATGATAGTTGTAATATGAGGAGGAAAATAAGCAACTTAAGAAACCACTTCCTAAGTGCTTCCAACATGCAAAAAGCTGAAAGGAAAGTGAGTATATGTACCAGTCAGATTAGCCTAGGCTTTGCTGCAGTAACAAATAATCCCTAAATCCTAGTGACTCTTAACAACAAAAGTTTATTTCTTGCTCATGGAACGTGTCCACTATGGGTTTGACAAGGGTACGCAGGCTGAGAGAGCAGCTGACCATCTCAAATATGGTCAGTCAGCATTCAAGAGGGCATAAAAACTCTGGGGCATCAGGTACTGGCAGTTAAACGCACAAATCAGTTCCACCCACAACCCATTTGCTGGAATCAGGCCGTAACCAATCATAAGGGGACCAGAAAATACAATCGTGCCATGTGTTGGAAGAGGTGCAACTAGAAATACTTGGTAAGCAGCACTCATGTGGCCCATAATAGGTAAGTTATGGCCCTTAGACTTTGATGGAGGGAGAATAACGTTTAGGGGAGGAATTAAAACTATATCAATCATGAAAAGGAAGAAAGAAAGGTGAGGGTGGGAGGCGCTAGCATGGATTAAGCAGGCCCCAGCATCCCATGGATGCGTGATTCAGTCACTGAATCTAGAGCCATTGTCTGTTACATGTGTGGCGTATGCCTAGTAAACGCCTGTGCTAAGCTTTTGGTTCAATTAGAACGCTCAGGTTAGCAAAGACATCCACTCTGGCCAAAGATGGGTGATAACAGAAGGCCCCAGAGGAGCTCACAGAACTAGAGGGAAAGTAGATGAAGTTGGCTTTCCAACAGAGATCAGACCAGCTCCAGGGTTCTCAACAGCAAGACCAAACCACAGCCTCATCAGCTCCAAGTGTGTCCTGCCTTCATCTCAGGCAGGTCCCCGGCAGAGAGCTGAGGTTCTGGTACAGATCAGAGAGGGAAGGCCAGCCACATTAAGGTGCCATGAAGTAGGGACCCCAGCAAAGGAAATCAAAGTGCTGCTTCCAGAACAAGGGGGTGATCAATGATGGCTCAGGCAAAGCAGATGTTCCTAACAGCACCTTAAATCCAAATGGATCATCACAACCATACATGGGTACTGCCTCCCCATTTACACAAGAAGAAGCTGAGCCTTGGCGCATATGGAAAGTCCCAACATTACACAGCTAGTAAGTGTCAGAAGCCGGATGCTGTGGGGACCCAGTGTCTGTACCTTTACCATCGTTATCTACTATCTCACGCCGATCTGGTGGCCTTTTCGTTGCCGTTTATCATGACACATCAAAATGAGAAGGAGCACAAAATGGTCACATTACCACCAATCATGTGACCATCGCATCTGTAGAACACTTTGCCATCTGCAAAGTGTTTTCACATATATGACCTCCTTGCTCTTACACAGTGTGAGGTAGGCAGACCCTCTATCACCCATCTCATATACTGGATGAAGATGTGGGGTTCAAGACTCATTTCTAGGTCTTGTTTCCAGTTGGAGGGGATGGCTTGGATCTTTCCTGGCAGGTGCGGGACTTAGTCTGCTGGTCTGCGGTGTGGGGCTGGCAGGTAATGGTCAGCTTGGGGCCAGAGGGCAGGACTATGGTTGGAAATGACCAGGCACATGAGGTGCATGGGAAGCCAGAGCCTCTGAAGAAAGAGCTTGGTCTCAGTCTCACCAGGAGACTCTCAGGGGAGTTCTCCATTGTCAAGTGCATGTCGGTCTTACTTAGTGGTATTAGTGGAATTAGGGAAGCGCAACTGTAAGGAAGCTCGGCTCCTAACCCTTTCTGAATCCCTAACAGACTTGACTCAGGAGGCCCCTAGCAAATGTTCCATGCTGTAAAACAAAGTGAAAAGCTAGTCTTCGCAGCCTTTGGGATATCTGTAGAAGTGAGTTAAAAATAAAAGAAGAAAGGAGCTATGGGTATTAAAACTTCCCTGTCACTACCTTCATCTTCCTGCCTGCATGTAACAAGTTCCTCCTGTTCCTTCAAAACTTGGAGGCAGTACAATATGGTGGTTTGGGTTGACCAGATGTCTCTTGGAGAAAGTGATGGCACCCCACTCCAGTACTCTTGCCTGGAAAATCTCATGGACAGAGGAGCCTGGTAGGCTGTAGTCCACAGGGTCGCAAAGAGTCAGACACGACTGAGCAACTTCTCTTTCACTTTTCACTTTCATGCACTGGAGAAAGAAATGGCGACCCACTTCAGTGTTCTTGCCTGGAGAATCCCAGGGATGGGGGAGCCTGGTGGGCTGCTGTCTATGGGGTCACACAGAGTCGGACACGACTGAAGTGACTTAGCAGCAGATGTCTCTAGCATCCCATTATCTGGCTCCAAATCTCAGTATCATCATTTTCTGTTCTGTGATTTTGAGTTATTCATTTCTCTGAGTCCATATCCCCATTAGTAAAACATACCTACTTTATGGGCACAAAGATAAAGTGAGCTAATCCATGAAAAAACCTAGAATGGTACTCAGCACATAGGAGACTTTTGGAAACAGTCAAATAAATAATAAATCAGAGACTGAGTGACTTGTCCACAGGTAGAGAGCTAGCCAGCAGGGGAGTCAGGATCCAGACCCAGATCAGAGTCTAGATTCTAAATGACTCTTCCCACCATACCAGGCTGCCTCTCGGAGCCATGCTGCTTCTCACAGGGTTACCAGTCATACAAAGGAGGGGCTTGGAGTTTCTGATAGATACAGGTAAATCCATGTCTTATTTCACTTTCCAATGAAGCTCTCCTATGACTCATACCTTAAATTCAATGGACTTTTTACCTCCATGAGGCAAAAGCATGATCCTTAGATTAATTTTTTTTCCTTAAAGTCACCTAGCCTTGAACTTGTCAGATCTGCCTTGACTCCTTAAAGGATGCTCTGTAAGCTGGGGAACAACAAAAGAAATAGTGTTTTTACACAACATATGCCCACTTACCCAGAGGAGAAAATTCTTCCACAAGAAATCTCTAGCTTGACCCTGACACAAACTTATTTGAATAGTCAAAAGACACACTACTATCTCTTATGACAGGGAGCCAAGAGATGGTACAGGCTGCAGGTATGATATGATCAGGGCTCTATCTGAACTCCTGGGGTTCTCTGGGCTCAGCCTTCCTCCACACATTGACTCTGAACTTCATGGGGGCACATGGAAGCCTGTACAAAGGGACTTGCTTACTCTCCATATCCAGGGAGAGAAAGAAGACTGTGTCTCATTCCATCCTGGGCCACACACCCACCCCAACCTAATAACAGTTGCTGAGGCAACATCATGTGATCATTGGATCAAATTCAAATCCCTGAATCAGTTACTGACAATCACCCTCAGGCCAATCAGGGCGTTGAGGTGAGGATGGACTCAGATTCTGTGGGACCCAGGGACCTCAGGGGAGGAGTGGAAACCAGAAAGCCAGGCTCTATTGGGCTGAAGAAAGGAAAAGTAGGTGCTAAGTACTCAGTTAACAAAGCCCATTCCACAAGGATGGTGGAGGGCAGGAAACACACAGTAAGAAAGTACTGTGCCTAGGAATCCAGGGGAGAAATCTCATAAGATGTCATATCTCTTAAGTCAAAGGTCTAATATGAGATTGAATTTAAGGAAAAAGAGTCACAATAGTTATTATTTACTGAGTAACATCAATTGAACATGGAGATAGGTACTTTCCTTGCATCACTGTTTAACCACTTAATGCTCACACCAGCCCTTAGAATTTGAAGTTTATACTCCTATTTTATAGCTGAGAAACAAGGGTTTGAGCAGTACTGTGCACACACCTGAAAGAGACAGAATAGGCCAACAAACTCGGATTTCTGTGCACAAAAAGCCCCAGCCCATCATCTTGCTTATTATACTTCGAGAAACAAAAGTAGGATGTGTGAGTTAATTTCACGTGGCTCTAATACCATTGTCAGAAAGCAGGAAATAAATGACCTTCAGCCTCTGGGCCCATGGGGAAACACACACACACACACACACACACACACACACACACACACAAACATGGTTAAAATTTTAAAATAACATGCAAAGTGGAACNGAAGATGTGGGGTTCAAGACTCATTTCTAGGTCTTGTTTCCAGTTGGAGGGGATGGCTTGGATCTTTCCTGGCAGGTGCGGGACTTAGTCTGCTGGTCTGCGGTGTGGGGCTGGCAGGTAATGGTCAGCTTGGGGCCAGAGGGCAGGACTATGGTTGGAAATGACCAGGCACATGAGGTGCATGGGAAGCCAGAGCCTCTGAAGAAAGAGCTTGGTCTCAGTCTCACCAGGAGACTCTCAGGGGAGTTCTCCATTGTCAAGTGCATGTCGGTCTTACTTAGTGGTATTAGTGGAATTAGGGAAGCGCAACTGTAAGGAAGCTCGGCTCCTAACCCTTTCTGAATCCCTAACAGACTTGACTCAGGAGGCCCCTAGCAAATGTTCCATGCTGTAAAACAAAGTGAAAAGCTAGTCTTCGCAGCCTTTGGGATATCTGTAGAAGTGAGTTAAAAATAAAAGAAGAAAGGAGCTATGGGTATTAAAACTTCCCTGTCACTACCTTCATCTTCCTGCCTGCATGTAACAAGTTCCTCCTGTTCCTTCAAAACTTGGAGGCAGTACAATATGGTGGTTTGGGTTGACCAGATGTCTCTTGGAGAAAGTGATGGCACCCCACTCCAGTACTCTTGCCTGGAAAATCTCATGGACAGAGGAGCCTGGTAGGCTGTAGTCCACAGGGTCGCAAAGAGTCAGACACGACTGAGCAACTTCTCTTTCACTTTTCACTTTCATGCACTGGAGAAAGAAATGGCGACCCACTTCAGTGTTCTTGCCTGGAGAATCCCAGGGATGGGGGAGCCTGGTGGGCTGCTGTCTATGGGGTCACACAGAGTCGGACACGACTGAAGTGACTTAGCAGCAGATGTCTCTAGCATCCCATTATCTGGCTCCAAATCTCAGTATCATCATTTTCTGTTCTGTGATTTTGAGTTATTCATTTCTCTGAGTCCATATCCCCATTAGTAAAACATACCTACTTTATGGGCACAAAGATAAAGTGAGCTAATCCATGAAAAAACCTAGAATGGTACTCAGCACATAGGAGACTTTTGGAAACAGTCAAATAAATAATAAATCAGAGACTGAGTGACTTGTCCACAGGTAGAGAGCTAGCCAGCAGGGGAGTCAGGATCCAGACCCAGATCAGAGTCTAGATTCTAAATGACTCTTCCCACCATACCAGGCTGCCTCTCGGAGCCATGCTGCTTCTCACAGGGTTACCAGTCATACAAAGGAGGGGCTTGGAGTTTCTGATAGATACAGGTAAATCCATGTCTTATTTCACTTTCCAATGAAGCTCTCCTATGACTCATACCTTAAATTCAATGGACTTTTTACCTCCATGAGGCAAAAGCATGATCCTTAGATTAATTTTTTTTCCTTAAAGTCACCTAGCCTTGAACTTGTCAGATCTGCCTTGACTCCTTAAAGGATGCTCTGTAAGCTGGGGAACAACAAAAGAAATAGTGTTTTTACACAACATATGCCCACTTACCCAGAGGAGAAAATTCTTCCACAAGAAATCTCTAGCTTGACCCTGACACAAACTTATTTGAATAGTCAAAAGACACACTACTATCTCTTATGACAGGGAGCCAAGAGATGGTACAGGCTGCAGGTATGATATGATCAGGGCTCTATCTGAACTCCTGGGGTTCTCTGGGCTCAGCCTTCCTCCACACATTGACTCTGAACTTCATGGGGGCACATGGAAGCCTGTACAAAGGGACTTGCTTACTCTCCATATCCAGGGAGAGAAAGAAGACTGTGTCTCATTCCATCCTGGGCCACACACCCACCCCAACCTAATAACAGTTGCTGAGGCAACATCATGTGATCATTGGATCAAATTCAAATCCCTGAATCAGTTACTGACAATCACCCTCAGGCCAATCAGGGCGTTGAGGTGAGGATGGACTCAGATTCTGTGGGACCCAGGGACCTCAGGGGAGGAGTGGAAACCAGAAAGCCAGGCTCTATTGGGCTGAAGAAAGGAAAAGTAGGTGCTAAGTACTCAGTTAACAAAGCCCATTCCACAAGGATGGTGGAGGGCAGGAAACACACAGTAAGAAAGTACTGTGCCTAGGAATCCAGGGGAGAAATCTCATAAGATGTCATATCTCTTAAGTCAAAGGTCTAATATGAGATTGAATTTAAGGAAAAAGAGTCACAATAGTTATTATTTACTGAGTAACATCAATTGAACATGGAGATAGGTACTTTCCTTGCATCACTGTTTAACCACTTAATGCTCACACCAGCCCTTAGAATTTGAAGTTTATACTCCTATTTTATAGCTGAGAAACAAGGGTTTGAGCAGTACTGTGCACACACCTGAAAGAGACAGAATAGGCCAACAAACTCGGATTTCTGTGCACAAAAAGCCCCAGCCCATCATCTTGCTTATTATACTTCGAGAAACAAAAGTAGGATGTGTGAGTTAATTTCACGTGGCTCTAATACCATTGTCAGAAAGCAGGAAATAAATGACCTTCAGCCTCTGGGCCCATGGGGAAACACACACACACACACACACACACACACACACACACACACAAACATGGTTAAAATTTTAAAATAACATGCAAAGTGGAACCAGAAGGATTGTGGTGACTAGAAGGAAGCCACCATACATTCTTCCTAAACACACAAAATCCTACTTAGATTTGGGGCAGGAAGGTGGGAACCCTCTCCCCCAGTCCAGGGCTAGCTTGTCATGTGTGGACACTACTATGAGAGTGACTTTAAGAGATTGTTTTATGCTAACGTAAAAAACAGACACCTCCTTTGAAAATAAGGTGTCTTTTGGTCCAGCCTCTCTGTCATCCAGGTTGGCATTTATAGCATTTAAATGAACATGTATCCTAAAGTGAGTTTGCTCGTGAAGGGCACTTAACTGCACAGGTTATTGGGTGGGGCAGGGGAGCAACTTAGTCAACGAGACTCATAGGATAATAGCCACTGGGGAGTCTTCATAGAGAAGGTGTCCCTGTGGCCATCCCTACAGGCTGCTGGAGTCCACACCTACTTCACTACCCCTGCAGTGAGGATGGAAGTAAACTGGCCTGTTCTTGTTGCTAGAACAAAGCTCCATGACCTTAGTGGCTTCGAACAAAACACATTTGTTATCTAGCAGCTCTGGAAGTCAGAAGTCCAAAGTGAGTCTTATGGGGCTAAAAGCGAGGTGTCCTCAAGGCTGTTTCTTCTGGAGGCTCTAGATGGTGATGACGTATGGCTTCAGTGGACCTGGGTTCTGTGATGTTGGACTTGTGCTCGGGGACTCTAGGGGGGAATCTGTTTCCTTGTCTTTTCCAGCTTCTAGAGGCTGCCCGCATTCTTTGACAACTTAGCACGTACGTATGCGCATGCGCGCGCACGCACGCATGCACGCACGCATGCACACACACACACACACACACACACACACACACACACACATTCAAAGACTGGGAAAAAGAAGAAATTACCTGTATGACTCAGGGCCCTAATACATATTAGTCCTGATATTTCAGATAAGCCCCTCTCCCACTCAGATATTTTGACCATTTCCCCTTCCACACACAGATTGGAAGTGTGTCTTTGTCATCTCTCCCTACCTCTGACCACCAGGAGGCTGCTCCCTGGGAGCTCTCAAGCAGACAGGGGGCTGCGTAGGGCAAGAGAATTTGGAAAATGGGGAGTTGGGAACATCTCCAGCAGAGCAGAGCTTCCCAGACTTTAGGCACCCAGGTACCATTTTTAATACTTTGTCCTATATTGGCATCTTCCCTGTGCTACTCTTAAATTAATATTTTCTTAAATTGACTAACTTTTGGTGAAATAAGTTATTTCATCTGATATTAATTCCATAAAAAATAGAAAGAATGTAATAGAACTAAAAAGCATCAAATATTATTAAAACAACTTATTAAGAATTATTAAGATAAAAGTATATCCATATGCCACCTAAAATTGTCATACATATCAGAGCTTTTCAAACTTTGAAAGTCACTCAGTCATGTCCAACTCTTTGTGATCCCATGGACTATACAGTCCATGGAATTCTCTAGGCCAGAATACTGGAGTGGGTAGCTTATCCCTTCTCCAGGGGATCCTCTCGATCCAGGAATTGAATGGGGGTCTCCTGCATTCCAAGCAGATTCTTTACCAACCAAGCTATCAGGGAAGACTTCTATGCATATAAATCAGCTGGGGATTTTGTTAAAATGCAGATTCTAACTCTGTCCAGTCTGGGGTGAGATCTGAAATTCTGTATTTTTAAGCAACAAATGGCAACTCAAGTTTCAGAAGACCGCATCATACACTCATGGGGCATTTAGGCTTGTTCATTCCACCCCAGCACCCTCTCACCCCTATCTTTCCTTCCACCCCCCTCAGACTGGTGTCCTTTTTATTCTCCCTCTACATTTTATTCCCCCATCCATCAAACACAAGGCTGGAACTTAGCTACCATGGATATCAACATGCTGTTTCCCCAAGTTCTTCCCGTTTTACCCCTCCAATACATGGTAAGATTGTACAATCTGGTCCATGATGGTCGGGTGGGGCCTAGATCTGGCCCATGAGCTGTGAATGAAAGCGATGCATCATTTAATTTCTAGTTCCCATCTGGGATGGTGACTGACCATAATGAAGATGGTAGCTGTTCTATCTGCTTAGGAGCCCTTGCCAACCCAACAATGAACCTGTACTATGAACAAGAAATCAACTTTTGTGGTTAAAAGCCACTGGGGTTTAAAAGTTGTTCATTACTGCAGCAAAGCCTAGCCTAACCTGTCTGATACATAGACCCGAGTTTCATCTACTTTACCCCTCAGCACTCTGGAGGATGGAAGAACTTGACAAGTGTTCTGTCAAATTGCTTATTTTCTCCCCCAAACCTATGATTAATACGTCAGTGTTCTTCTGTCATTTCTGGTCATGTTCAGTGGCACAGAATTTGGTAAAGCAGGAAAAAGAGAAAGAAAGGCCAAATGAATTTCTTTGCTTCTTACTGAGCTGCATATGGGCTGGAGTGGGATCCATGGACTAGCTCCTCCTCTCACACTCTGCAAACCCCTGCCCTTTTCCATACCACTTCTAGTGCCCAACCACCTTCTGCTAGGAAGCTTCTTTTTGAAGGTATTATACAAGGCAACTGATAGGGAGTGAAGTTTGGCCCACCCTTCTATGGAACAAATGTTTTCCTAGATATCTAGCTTGGTTGATGTGAACAAGATTCCATCAACATAGAGGGCAAATCTATTCTATCACATTCTTCCACATATGATGCCATTACCTCTCACTAGACCACAAATCCAGAGGCAAGGTAAACTGAGTAAGTGACTGTGGCAAAAGCACCCAAGTAGAGAATACAGTGTTTTTAATAGTAAAAACACTATTTCCTTTGTTGTTCCCAAGCTTACAGAGCATCCTTTACAGTGTCTTAAGACTAAGAATCCAATCCCAATTCTGATATCATCTTTGTCCACCAGCCTTATTGGAGGGCAAGTGAAAGAAACGCAACTCACACAATTTATAAGAACACTAGAAAATAAAAACCTTTCCAGGTTCTTGAAAAATGTCAAGAAGAAACTATCTCCCCCTCCATGACAGCATACTGTTGCCTTTTTGCTGACTCTGTTCTCAGTTCTGCTTTTCCCAAGTGGCAGCAAAGATGACCACAGCATGTCCAGGCTTACATGTCAGCAGCTCAGCAACTCGGGGAGAAAGAGACACCCTCTTTTCCAAGGGCTCCATCAAAAGTCATAGAATGAAATGTCATTGGCCTCTTTTCAGTCACATGCTCACCCTGAACCAATCTTTGTGGCCACGGAAAGGCAAGTGTTCTGAGTGGCCAGTCCTGGGATCACGCCCACCTCTGGAGACAGAGGTTGGAGCAGCCTCAGTCCAATCACATGGACTAAGAGATGGGAGGGGTAAGTCTCCGCAAGAAAATTAGAATCCTGTGTCCAATAGGTGGAAATGGTTGCTAGAGAGACAAAGGCATCTGGAAACCACTCCAGCGGCAAACACGCTCTCATCACTCCAATCTCAATTCTAAATGAAATCTTTTGTCAACATCCAAGGGGACTAAAAAGGCACTCCAATGCCCCGTCATTTCAGTGCAAACAGATTGCAAAGTGACACTAACAGTCATCCCAAAGATGCAAGAAGTCATAAATTACAGATGAGTGATAATGGAGAGCTGCTCAAGCCAAATGTAAGATTATTGGCAAGGGAGGATATGGCCAAACTCAAGCAGCTTATAACTGAAAAGGAAAAGTCTGCAGGGATGATGCAAAAATAAGAGTTTCAAAAGGAATGATTTAAACAGAAAATTTGATGACCTCAATTTTTTTTGTCAACATTGATCCTTTTTACAATAAGATTCTGGGTATCCAGTAACGCATCGTATGAGCTGAATTTTTTTTAATTACACCAAAAAGATAAACATCTGATTTGTACATTCCACCAATTAGTGTACAGTTGCAATTTAAAACTAAATATGGTTAAGTATATGGTTCATTTGTTCTAATTAAATGGGTGTGAAGAGGAATTTCATTGAGATTTTGACCCTGACACAAATAATACAAACAAGAATTAATAAACTTACTGACTTTTGTGCTTCCTCTTCTGAGAAACATATGTTCATGTCTTTGCCATGGCAACATATTTCCAGTTTCTTTTCTTATTGGCTTGTACGTGTTCCTTTTATAATGTTGATACTAATCTCTGGTTGTATGTATTGCAAATATCTTCTCCTATTAAGTTATCAGTTCAATTTATTGAAGGTATTTTTTAACTAACAAAGCATATATCAAAGGGCTTTGTTTGTTTTAGACTCAATAAGAAATATTAACCCCTACTTTAAGCAGATTTACCTGAAAGGTTGTTTCCCAGTATAATTAGCTTCGAGGACTTTCTGCAGTTCAAAATCACTTTCCTTTACATTAATGCAAGATACTGATAAATATTCACTCTGACTTTTTTCTTCAACTTTCTAAATCAGCACTAGGAAATAACCCAATATCTTTCCTTGGGATGGGCCAGATTGGATAAATTTAACAGGATGGGTGTTTCTCTGACATGATATGGTCTGTCTGAAATTGATAACTTCTGGCAAAGATCTGCATGCTATTTTAAGTTCCTTCTTGGAAAACGGAGAACATTCTGGTTACATTAATATCACACTTAAAAAATCATCAATTAAGTTAGCCCTTTTCTAAGACATTTTTAAGAAAACAATCTTGTCATATTAGTTTTCAATGCAGAAAATATAATATTATCTTTATGAAAATTAGGAGTATATTGGATTTCATTCACCATCATACACTCAAAAAATTATTTCTCCATCTGGAAGAAAAACAAAGTTAGACTTTTATTTCATACCACATAAAAAAAGTTAATTCTTAATAAAGTTCTAAATGAGAAATAATATTAGAAGAACATTTTTATAAAATCTATAGGAAGCCTTCCTAGTAAACAAGCATAAATATTATAGCTCCAAAATAAAGAATAGGCAGATACAACAATATAATATTTTTCGGGTGCAAGCTTCTTAATCCAATTAAAAGTGAATAAGCAATAAGGACATTTAACCACCAAAAAGAGTAAGATAGATCCTGGGTTGATTAATTTGGTTTTCAGTCACTGAGAACCTAGGCTCTGTATTTTTTCACTCTGCAATCCTCAACTTTCGCCTGTGCCCTTGGGCTTGTCCCCAAACGCTCCACTTGATCCAACTGCCACAGCCTCCCTCAACAATGTCCAGAGGCAAAAAAAGTAGAAACAGCACTCCTTGGGTCCGTTTGCTCTGGATCTTTGTTGTTGTTGGGTTTTTTTTTTTTTGGGGGGGGGGGTGACTCTGCTTTCAGGATCTTAATTCCCCAACCAGGGATCAAACCCGTGCCCTCAACAGTGAACACGCAGCATCCTAACCACTGGACCACCAGGGAATTCCTCCATGGGTCCGTTCTGAAGGATGTGAAAGCATCCCTTAGGATTTCCCTTCTCAGGAACCCCCAGTAAAGTTCAGTCATTGGAGAAATCTACACTTCCTGCATCTCAGTGGTCACAATCCCATCACAAACCTATGCCTAAAGCACAGAATTAGTAGGAGGAGTGGAATCATCATAATTGGCTCGAACTAACCAAAATTCACCCTCCGGGACTGGGGAGAAGCCCATACCCTACTCTTAAAGCCCAAGGCTACCCCATTAGCAGGGAAGAAGAGGGAAGCTGCTGCTGGGAAAACAACACACAGCACCTGCCATAGATAATATAAAATCTCCTCCTCAAAGTAAACAGGTTTACATTATTCAGTTTAGAATATGTGCCAAGTTGCCCTCTAGAAGCTCACAGTCTAGCACAAGAGTTGGCAAACTTTTTCCGTAGAAGGTCAGATGATAAATATTTCAGTCTCTGAAGGTCATTTGTTCTCATGCAACTACTCAGCTTTTCCAGTGAAGCTCAAAAGCAACCACAGATAGTATGTAAACAAATGGACTGTGCTCCAATAAAACTTTATTGATAAAAGTAGTGGGCCATATTTCACCCAAGGGCTATAGTTTGTGAACCCCTAGTCTAGTGGAAAGATAAGTATGTAAACCAAGATTTCACACTATCCTGCAGGCCTGTTTTGTTTGGCAAACCCTGGGTCTAAGAAAGACATTCACTTTCTAACTGACCCCAGTCCCCACTATTCCCTATTGTCCCACACTATACCACTCCCACTTTTACAGTCACAACTCTCAAGTAAAGGTAAAGATTGTTTCATCCAGAGTTCTAGGGAACACCCACTTGCTTATTTATGGCATCTTTTGGGACAAACTTTTTCGTACATAAATTTCATTATTTACCATGCAATGAAACTGTTTGTCCCACTGTGATCCTTGGTATTCTTTGGGACCACAGACACACAATTTAATGGAATTATCTGGGCACAAATCTTTCTAGGCATGCAGTCCAGAGGAGCCCCATGATAATTCTTTCTCAAGAGTGATGAACAGCCCTGAGTGGTCCCTGTTGACAAGCTCCGTGGTAACCCAATCTCTACATTCTGCTGACGAGCCACACTCCCGTGGTTTATGAGCTCAGTGGAATCCCTGAATAGAATTATACCCTTTTATTGAGTCCTAAACCATATATTATCATGAATACTAAACCAGTTCAAATGGTCCATCCCCTCTGCCTTAACATTAGACAAAGCCTTCAGCAATTACCCTTCTCTTTAAAGAATGTGTTTTCTTTGGCACTGAATCCTGCTGAAACCTGATGTGCCCAAGCCTTCTGCATCAGGCTCCAAGTTAGGCTGCCTCTGGCCCCATTGGTGTCTGGGGTCATTCAAAGACCATGAGGAAGCTAAGTGTCTTCCCTTTCCATAAAGAAAGGATCAGCAAGGAGAATTATAAGCATGGGCTCAATTGGAAAGGAAATGGTTACAACCCTTACAAAGAACAGTAGCCCTTTATCATCTGACATCTTCAGGTGACGCAAGCACTTGAGACGCACGCTTTCCAACCTCAACAAGTCCAAGGCTCTCCAGAAGGTGGTACCTTCTTTACCAATTGTAAAAAAGGAGTCATGTTATTTCTTTTCATTCATTCAAGAAATATTTATTCAGCATCTGCTGTGTGTCAGCTACTACGCCAGGCACTGTAGACAGAGCAGGAAATGGAAAAGATCCAAATCGACAAGCGATGTTGAGGAGTTGGAAGTAGATAACAAACAGATCACCAAGTTCACGAGGTGAAAGTAAGCAACATGATGGAAAAGAACAGAGTGCTATGTGTGAGTTCCTTGTGGCTGCTGTAACAAAGTACCACACACTGGGTGACTGAACACAACAAAAATGTATTCTCCCGTAGTTCTGGGGGAGTCTAAAACCAAGGTGTGGACAGGGCCATGCTCCCTCCAGAAACTCTAGGGGAGAATCATCCTTGCCTCTTTCATCTCCTGAGGGCCCCACGTGCTCACTGGTGCATGGCTGCGTCATTCCAGTCTCTCCCTCCATCTTCCCGTGGCCATCTCCTCTTCTCCCCACGTGTTTCTTTTCTGTGTATCTCTTAAAGGACATTTGTTGTTGGATTCAGAGCCCACCCAGATAACCCAGGATGATCTCATTTTGAGATGCTTCATTTAATGACATACATTTGCAAAGACCATTTTTCAAAATAAGGTCACATTCATAGGTTCTAAGGGGTTGTGGAACCCGGAACTTGGGAGTCACCATTCAACTGTAGGAAACAACAGTGGGATAACTTATTTTAGATCAAAGATGGAGGGAGTCAGAGAAGGGTCTCTGAGGAGGTGAGATTTAATCAAGACTTGAAGGATGAAGAGGAACGTATCTTGCAGAGTAGAAGAGTGTATGGTATCCCCGTACCGAGCACAGGGACAAGGAGAACGGCATTGCTGATTGAGCGCCCAGTCTATGCAAAGGCCCCCAGAGCTGCTGAGCTTACGGTCCTCTAGAAACTGAAAGAAGGTTAGCATGGCCAGAGAAGAGTGGGGATGGCCTGAGGTATCCTGGGAGGGATGGGCAGAGGCCTAGCCTGAAGTCACATTAAGGAGATGGGATTTCACTTCGCGTGAAAGGGGGATCCCTTGAAGAGTGTTAAGCATAAGAACAGCATGATTAAATTGACATTTCACCCTGAAGTTACTATTTTTACTGGAGTCTTGGTAACAACAAATGCATCCTGTTTCATCATTTACACCACTAAATGCATTAGTTCCTGTAATTAAAAAATACATTTAACTCAAATACAAACCAGAGTGCCATGTGGTCCAGTATCTGTCTGATAGTCCATTTTAGGAAGCGCAGTTTAGAGATCAAAAATAATGAGAATTCCAGTCTTTGCTGGCATCTCTTCCAGAACATCACAGGGATCTAATTCATAATCTATACCAAGACTTAATCAAACCCTCTTTCCCCATTGCTCTCCTTCATATCTCTTATCTTTTCTAACCCACAGCTTCCGCTCGCCCAGTCTTGACTAATTCCTCATCAAAATCTCCCCCCAAAACCTAGCCTAAGGTTCTTGACTCCACCACTGATCCAGTAAACAGACACAGCCTCCCTTAGCAGAGAGAGGAGGCAGAACCCAAGCAGCCAGGGACAGACTCCACAATCCAGTTTCTCTCTCTCTGAGGAGGTGTTGGTGCTAAATACAGCTTTATGCCTTCTTTCTTTTCCCACACAAGCTTTTAAATGTTTAATTGAAACCTCCATGAGGATGGAAACTACATTTCACACAGTTTGCATCTCCTTCATTGTAGAGTTAACCTCTTTGCAGAAAGGTGAGAAAGACTGGTAACAGGAGTTTGCTGGAGACCCTGAATCCTTGCTCTGTGATCCAACATTCTTCCCACATCATCTACGAAGTTCCTGAGCTGAAACTGTCTGGTCTTAATTAAGCTGTGGCGACATCTGTCATAAGTGATTAGTGACATTTTTCTGTCCACTCATCACCCCTAAAAATGAACTCAAACCTGCTAAGGAGGAATGAACAGACTAAGGCAGACTGGAGCACAGGTGAGGGAGGTTGCAGGGGTCACCCAGGGGGATGTGCGAGGCAATGGGGCAGGGAGAAAAGCAGCTGCCACCCTGGGACCCTGCTCCCAATGGCAGGCGGTGTGGACGGCCCAATCCCCTCTACCATTAGCATCTTCTACCACTGAGACACGATCTGAAAGGATAGCAGAGGACAGCAGAGTAATGCAGGCAGCTCACCATGGACTGCAGCTCCTCCAGCCAGAAACTGTGATGAATTCAACTTTGTATCTCCCGCCTCCCCTCCAGCCTCCACCTCCTGGCGCCCAGGCTCCTAGCCTGGGATGTAGCACACTGTGAAGTTGCTGGGGTGGCTGGGTGGGTAGTTAAGTGAGCAATTAAAGTCTCTAACAAGAGCCTTCCCAAGTGCTTTTCCTCTGAGACTCGGCAAAGGCCATAAAGCTACCCTTGCTTCTGCTCCCTTAAGCCAACCCCCAAATTTCCCCGACTGAGAAAGAAGATTCCTGATTTCTAAGAACGACAATGTGGTATAATAAATAAATATATATATATATGACATGTGTATATTATGCACACACACCACACACACACACACATCATACACACATACCACACACACACACACACACACACACAACACACATACACAGTAGTTGGTCTTTATCCTGGGTGACTGACACAGAGCTCCTAAAACCCTTGGAATTTTCTGGGTGATGAGAATGTCTTTTGTTATTCATAATGACTTCCTTTGACAGTACCAGAAATTATGCTAATGACATGAACTTTGGCAGACCCACTGGATAGTTTCAGGAAGGCAGCAGAATGCCAGAGAAACCAGCCGCAGGAGTGGACCACAGGTTGGAAATTTCAGCCCCACCCCCTGCTTTCTGCACAGCCCTGATCCCTGGAGAGCAGATAAAGGCTAGAGACTGAGCCTAGTGAACAATGGCCAGTGTTAATCAACTGTGCCTATATAATGAAGCAACACGAAGCTGGAGGAGCTTTCAGGTTGCTGCACTCATGGATGTGATAGGAGGCTGGCACCCCAGAGAAGGCACGGAGGTTCCCTCTCCCCTCAACTTCACCCTACGCATCTCTTCTGTTTGGCTATTCTTGAGTGTATCCTTCATAATAAAACTGTTATTGCTAAGCATAGCACTTTCTGGAGTTTTGAGTCATTCTAGCAAATTATGGAACCTGAGTGGGATTGGGGTCATGGGAACCCCCAATTTGTAGCTGGCCAGACAGAAATGTAGGTAGCTTGGGGACCTTATTTGCAACTGGCATCTGGAGGGGGGAAGCAGTCTTATGAGACTCAGATCCTGACCCGTGGGCTCTGTGCCAGCTCCAGGTACTTAGTGTCGGAACTGAATGGAACTGTAGAGCAATTGGTGGCAGGGAAGGAAAGAAATAGCTGCTACTGGAAAAATGAAACCGAGATCCCAGAGATGCTCACTAGCTCTCAAAGGGTGCACATCCCAGCCATCCATCAGAGGATCTTATTCATGAAAATGTTCTCATTTTAAACTCGTATGACCACTTTAACTGTACTCTTTCTAATGCCTGGAAAATCCCACGGACGGTGGAACCTGGTAGGCTACAGTCCATTGGGTCGCAAAGAGTCAGACACAACTGAGCGACTTCACTTTCACTTTTCTTTCTTCTAATGTTTTACAAACTCTACTTAAATCCCTCTTCAAATATAAACATTTTTAAGCACCCATCACGTGTAAAGTGCCATAGGGTAGATGGTCTTTAAGCTTTTAAGCACATACTACTCGTAAAAGAATTCTGATGCTGTATATAAGCCCTTGCACATTTTCATTGTAAATTTAAATAGTACAAACCATGCACTTCCCACTGTATTGTAAATATTGACATTTTATAAAATATAAAACTGTTACATCACTCTTTTAAAGTTTCCAATGGAATCCAAGTGCCATAGCAATTTGATACCCACCATCAGCTATTTTTAAAACTACATAAACAAACTCTTCTTTATGAGTCAGAAAAGTTTACATTTTTCATTTTTCCTCCTTGAAATTATATTTACTTTTCTTAACATAATTTTATTGTGCTTGTAATTTTTATGCTATAAAGTCTTTTATTAATCATCCTATCAAAATTTTATGCAGGAAAAATGTATATTAATTGAAATTGTAATTTACTTTTTGATTTCTGCATGTTAGGCTCTGAATGTTAAAATCTTTTCCTTTGGAGTCTGTACATTTGATCAAGGCATTGTAGATATATTAAAAATATTTGTATATACATGTTAAATATACAGAATACAATTTGTTGAAAATACAAGTCTTAATCAATATGAGGGTTCCACAGAGACCTCCCTGGTGGTTCAGGGGCTAAGACTCAGAGTTCCCAATGCAGGGGGCCTGGGTTCAATCCCTAGTCAGGGAACTAGATCCCACTAGATCCATGCTGCAACGAAGAGTTCATATGTCACAAAGATCTGGCGCAGCCAAATAAATAAATATGAGGGTTTCACAGACATGTGTATTTTAACGTCTCCGTTTGGCATGTTAGGGTGAGGAAGAGCCACCACTTCCTCTGAAAAAGTGAGAGAAAAGCATTTGGAAAGAACAGCAAAGGAGGACCGGCCTCCACAACAGGTGTGCTCTCAGGCAGACGTGTCCGAGCAAAGGATGCGGGAGTGGATTCATTTGGAACAACCTTTGCTCACATCCCCACAGAAAGTGCTTCCATACCCCCAGGGACAGCAGAAACCCGGGTTTAAAATGCAAGTTATAGGCAGTTCCTGGAGGAGCCAGACACAATTTCAGTCTTTGAGGAGTTTACACTTGGATAGGGCCACGAGATCAATCTCCACCTGAGATTTATAACAGCAAATGAGCTAAAGAAAAAATCATTCAAGACAACAGAAGTGGTGGCAGCAGAATGGCCCCCAAAGATGTCCACATCCTAATCCCCAGAACCTATGAAAATGTTACTTTCCATAGTAAATGGGAATAAAGGCTGACAATCAGCTGACCTTAAAATAAGGAGATCATTCTGGATTTCCAGGAGGGCCTAACGGAGTCCCCAGCATCCTTACAGTGGAAGAGGGAGTCAGAAGACCAGGTCAGCTCTCAGAGGAAGGACTCAAACCGCCCCTGCTGGCTTTAAAGGTGGAGAAAGGCAGCCTCTCTAAGCTGCAAGAGGCAAAGCAACTCATTCACCTTTAAAGCCTCCATAGGGAACAGGTGGCTCAGTGGTAAAGAGTCTGCTTGCTGATGCAGGAGGCGCTGGAGACGTGGGTTCAATCCCTGAGTCGGAAGATGCCCTGGAGGAGGAAATGGCAATACACTCTAGTATTCTTGCCTGGAGAATCCCACGGATAGAGGAGCCTGGTGGGCTGCAGTCCATGGGGTCACACACAGTCGGACATGACTGAGCGACCAACACATGCAAAGGACACAGACATGCTGACAACTTGACTGTAGCCCAGGGAGACCCATATTGGATGATAAGCTGGTGTTGTCTTAACCCACTGAGCTTACAGTAGTTGTTACAGCAACCGTACACATCTAACACAATAGCAATCCGTTCCGCACACAAAAAAACAGGAGCCTTGAGGGGTCAGAAAAAGGCACTTCCTCTTGCTGGGAAAGGTGGGTGTGGCGGTCAAGCACTGGCCACACCTGAGCGTGAATCCCACCCCATCTGACTTGGCCTGGGGGCACTGCCAGCCTGAGGACACGGGTATGGGGCCTGCTCAGCCGCTGGCCACCACTGTCCCCACATCCACCCTGTCTGCTGTCTGGAGAAAGGTGGGGCCCTCGCGTCTCTAATCCTCACAACGACCTTGCAAGGTGTACTGTCATCCCCATTTTACAGCCGAGGAAACTGAGGCTCAGAGAAGCGGAGGATCTGTAACTGGCAACGCCTAGTCCACCCTTTATCCTGGACGTTTTTCAAAATCTAGCTTTCTAAGCCCTGCCGCAGACCCTCTGAATAAGAATCTCCAGGAATCTCCAAGTTCAAATCAAACCCAAGAATCTCTGCTCCCAAGTTCCTTGGGGGTAGGCTTGAGCACCACCACACAGGGTCGCTTAGAGCTGCCAGGGTAAATCCTTACGTCTGCAGAGTGAGAAAAGGTAAACTGAGACATGTGAAATTTTGAAGGCTTTATAGGAGCAAGGAAGGCAGGGGCGAGGGGGAGGCTTTTATGGTGAAGAGAGAAGCAAAGCAATCATTTAATTGGCTGTAACTTAAACAGTTACCTTAATTGGACAAATCTATTTGGCCAACAGGACAGTTGCTCTCAAGTTTCATTTTCTCAGATTGGAGTAAATCTAGTTGGCTGTTTATAATTAGTCATTCTTGAGTTTTGTTTTCTTAGATTTGAGTGCACTGACTCTGGCTTGGGCTTAGGTTTGCTTATACAGGGTGCCAAGGTCACTAGGGCCACTCCCGTCTAACAGCCTCCTTGTCTGACTACCTTAGCCACAGGCAGATCCCAAGTACCGTCTGTCACCTGCCCTTGTTAACAGTGAAGTGCTGTTGTCAAAGACTGGAGGGGCACCAGCTCCCCCTCCCCTACATGGTTCTCAGCCTTGGCTGCACATTAGAATCACTCGAGGGAGAAAGAAAAAAAGCTCTCTGCCTGAGGCCCACTATGTCAACAAAGGTTCAAATTCTGTTGATTTGGGTTGGACAGAGCAACCAGTGATGTTTTAAGCTCCCCCAGATGATTCAAATGTGCAACCAAGGTTAAGAATCACTACCCTGCAACAGTAACACCTGTGAGCAACGTTCACACTGCACTTACAGAACAGACACTAAGTGTTTCGCCTGCGCATGTTCACTTAATCCATATAACTGCATTAAGAGTAATCTTCATTTCATAGCTGAGGACACTGAGGCCCAGAGAAAGATCTGCCCAACACGCAGGCAGCAGTCGTGGGGCCTGAATGCAGACAATCTGGCTCCTGCATCTCCGTGAACCGCCGCCTGCTTCCCTGGGAGGCGAGCCCTACATCCCTCAGCTCCACGGCCAGGTCCCAAGGAGTCCATATTTCCCTGTAACTGCCCTGGTGTCAGTAAATGCCAGTGGCAGCAGGCTGTCCATACGTCTACTCACACCAGGGCTGAAAGCCATCTACAGTTGCAAGGACAAAGTCAGGAGGGGGCGGTGCTTTCCCTACCCACAGTCTAACTGCCTCCTCCCTGCCCTTCCCGCAGGAGTGCACATCGGGGCCGCCCCGGATGTAGCCAATCCCGCTCCCTGCCACCACACAGCCACCCTTCCCCACTGAGCGTGTACACAGGAATGGTGCTGCTCTTGGAGAAGCCACATTCCATCTGATTTAAAATACTATCTTAAAAAAAAAAATCATATCAAAGTGGGGGAGGGATGCAGTGGGAGTTTTGGGTTAGTAGATGAAAACTATCATAGAATGAATAACAAGTTCCTACGCTATAACACAGGGATCTGTATTTGGTATCTTATAATAAACCATAATGGAAAAGAATATTTTATTAAAAAAGAATGTCTATGTATGTATAACTGAATCACTCTGCTCCCAGCAGAAACTGACACAACATTGTAAATCCACTACAATAAAATTTTTTTAATTTAAAAAATCATTTAAAAACAGGATGGACAGATGAACGTTGTGAAATGGAGGTAGGGGCTGCTTGCAAAAAGAATATGTACACCAATTCCCGTTTGGTACAAGTATATACATGTTTAAAACTGGAAGGATGCTGACAGAAGGGTGATCTTTGTTCTGATTATCTGAGCATTCTAAACAGTTTACAGTGAAGTCACATTACTTTTGAAATAATGTAGGAAAAGAATCAAAGTAAATATTTTTTAGAGCAATGGTCTACAATAAAATAAGACGTTTGAAATTCTAACCAGAAGTATTTTTGTACCTGATCTTATATTAGTGATGGTTGCTAAGGAACCATGTGATGCAAATTAGGAATAATCCCAACTGTAGNCACATTACTTTTGAAATAATGTAGGAAAAGAATCAAAGTAAATATTTTTTAGAGCAATGGTCTACAATAAAATAAGACGTTTGAAATTCTAACCAGAAGTATTTTTGTACCTGATCTTATATTAGTGATGGTTGCTAAGGAACCATGTGATGCAAATTAGGAATAATCCCAACTGTAGCTCAGAAGGGTGAAAGCAGAGTCAGGTACACAGAAGCCCGTGGATTAAAGGAAGGAATCGTGAAAAAACACGTCTAATCACGCTGGCTCTTTCTCTTCCAGCTCAGGTGGAAAAGGAGGACCGTTTGTTTCCGCAAAGCACAAACACTTGGGTAGTTGAGCATCAGAGCCCAAGACAGCCAAGAGCCTCTGAAGACTAGTCAGGGGCAGGAGGAAACAAATCCTCATTACTGTTTATCGGATATTATCTATGTGCCAGACACTGGGCTCAGCGTTTAATTCTCAAGACACCTCAAAAGGTGGTGCTGTGACTATCCCCATCTTCCAGAAAGGGAAACTGAGGCACAAAGAGCGACTTGCTCCAGTTCACACAGCCAGGACGTGTCAGAGTCGCCCTGCAGCCCCGGGCAGCCTGATCCCAGAGGCCACGAAATGCCACCACACCCAGAAAAGGCAGAGTGAGCACTTTCCTCCTGGTCAGAGCCGAAAATAAGGCTCAAGGGCATCTTTCAAAGCCAAAGCGTGGGAAGAAGCAGCGGCCTCTCAGAGAGGAATGAGAAAGAGGGAAGGAAACAGAGGAAGCATTCCCCGTTGAAAAGAGTAGAGAGAAAAGTCTGAACTTTGGGGCTGGCATGGATCGTGCTAGTTTCTGCTAGTTTCTCGGTTTACTGCTTCTATAAATAGGGTGTTGTTTGATGTTTATGTTCTCCTGCTTAATAAAGGACCTGTGAAGTGAGTGTGTGTCCACATGTGTGTGTGAGTGTGTGTTCATGCTCCTGCATGAATGGCGGGGGCATGCAGTAGGGGAGGGGGCACAAGGGCCTGTAAATGTGTGCGTGTGGAGGTATGGGTGCACGTGTGTGTCTGCAGGGACAAGGATGTGTGCATTCGTGTGCATACGAGCACCAACACACTTGTATTTTCCCAGCGGCAACCTGGCCTAATTGCCAGCAGAATTCCTTAACAGAAATGAACAGCCTCCTGGGGGAGTCGACCGTCCACCCCTTGCTTGAAGCAGCAGCAGATGCCTCCTCCTCTGTCTGCCCTGCACCCACAGAGCCCCAAGACAGAGCACCTCAGTCTGAGCTGTTGACGAACTGACAGCAATCAAGGCTGTGGCTGGGGAGGAGCCAGGAGAGCCGGCGGGGTGGGGGGAGCCCGGGGGGAGTGCCAGAGGCACAGTCAGTGGCCACTCCTTTCTGGCTGGACACTCTTGCCTTTCACACATTCCTCGGATTTAAAGAAGAAAAAGGCCTGCTTAGTCCACTCTCCCTGCAGATGCACAGGGTGTCAATGGCGAGCACTGTACTGCACCGCACAGGCAGTGCCGTGTGGCCCGCTGCCCGAACACCGAGAGGCAGGTCACTGCCCCAAACCCTCCTTCTGGCGGGGCGTGCGGGTTAACCCACACATTCTTGGGCTGGGCTCTTCTGGCTGGGACAATGACCGCAGTCTCAAGTGTGTGTGATAGCTGGTACAGTTCTTGCCCTCAAGGCGGTGGTGGGGGGCGGGGAGGAGGTATCTTACTTTTTGAAGTTTTCTTGAAACTAGGAAAAGAGCAAAAAAGTGAGCCTTAAAAAAAAAAAAAAGTGAGCCTTGATGGAAACTTCTTAGCAGGCAGGGATCTTCCTTGCCTAAGGCTAACACTAGCAATACCCTCAGAGCATCCTGCAAGTACTAGAAGCCAGCAGTTTTGCAACTGCTTCTCAACTCAAGACAAAAAGCAGAGCCCTCCCCGGGGACAGCTTGAACCATACTCCACCTTCATGTGAGAAGGAGAATCAGGAAGAAACAGGTCAATAAGGGAGGTGCCCTGAAGAGCAGCCTCTCGACAGATTTCGGGGAGGGGCAGCTGTAGAGAACCTGCAGTCCTCCAGGGAGACCCTTGTCCCTTTTGTAAAGCCAGAGAGCTCCCGGATCATTTCCAAAGCAAAGGGGCAAGTGTAAGAAATAGGAGGCAAATTGCAGGAATGGAGCCTAGCGAGCACTTAGGTTATTTTTTGAAGCATCCAGAAGATGTCAATTCCCCAAGATGAACTCCAGGATCATGCGGGCTAAGGCAGAGGGAGCCTGGGTGGAGGAGCTGATTATCAGACCCAAAAGGAAGAGAGTAATATTCACGAGTGAAGGGCTGTCCGAAGTGTCACCAACGGCACAAATCATTTCTTCAATCCATGGGTACCGGACTGGGGTCTCCTGTGGACCAGGCGCGGGAGGCACATGTCCTGAACGCAAGCAGGTCCCAAGAGCCAGGCAGAGGGGGAAGGAGGGAGGCCCTCCTCCGCCCTGTGATGGTGTCTCTCCACCCTCTGGAGGGAAGCCACGCCCCCACCCCAACAGGCCTCCTCCATTTCCACAGAGACCTAGGAAACCATTCAGGTCCACCCGCAAACGAGGGGCAGGGGCAGGACTGGAACCCCGCTCTCCTCGGACCTGACTCATTGGTGGCACCATATCACACGCACGGACCAAACCCAAGCAGGAATCTGGAAGCAGAAGGTGCTGCCTGGTTCCTCAGTTCAGTTCAGCCGCTCAGTCTTTGTCCAACTCTTTGCGACCCCATGGACTGCAGCACGCCAGGCCTCCCTGTCCATCACCAACTCCTGGAGTTTACCCAAACTCATGTCCATCCAGTCGGAGATGCTATCCAGCCATCTCACCCTCTGTCGTCCCCTTCTCCTCCTGCCCCCAATCCCTCCCAGCAGCAGAGTCTTTTCCAATGAGCCAGTTCTTCAAATCAGGTGGCCAAAGTATTGGCATTTCAGCTTCAGCATCAGCCCTTCCAATGAACACCCAGAACTGATCTCCTTTAGGATGGACTAGTTGGATCTCCTTGCAGTCCAAGGGACTCTCAAGAGTCTTCTCCAACACCACAGTTCAAAAGCATCAATTCTTTGGCACTCAGCTTTCTTCACAGTCCAACTCTCACATCCATACATGACCACTGGGAAAACCATAGCCTTGACTAGACGAACCTTTGTTGGTAAAGTAATGTCTCTGCTTTTTAATGCCCCTCAAATTATGCACGATAAGACCCCAAACAGCACCCAGTCAGAAGTGGGGTTCCATCCCAGACTGAAGCCCACACCACTACTCATCCATAAAATGGGCATGGTGGCTGGATCCCTCATCCCTTACCTGAACAGGTACACATTTCAAAAACCTCCAAACATTTCTTGGAGCCTGTGTGCCAAGTACAGGTCCATTGGGCAGGAAGTTTTCCATGCCATGCTAGTGAGCCAGGCTTCATCCTGTAGGAACGGTTTAGAGGCTGGGGGGCACTGTGGAAAGACCCTGAAGGACTGACAGAGATCAGATGTGCATCTGAGAAGGACTAGTCTAGAGCCACATACAAATTCGATGGAACAGGAAGCCTGCTACCAGGTCATACAGAATGAAGATGAGTAGTATTTTTTTTTAGGGTTTTTCTGTGTTCAGGTGTTATACTAAGTACTATACCAAGTACTAACTGATTTAACCCTCAGAACAACTCTACAAGGTAGATACTGTTACTACACTAATTTTAGAGATGAGAAAACTAAACACAGAGAATTTAAAGAACTACCGCATAGCTTATATATGACAACGCAGAATTTGAACCCATCTCGTCTGACTTCAGAGCCTGCATGTTGACCTACCAAACTACATTGCCTCTGTCCAGATAGATGCTAAATATCTAAATAGGAACCCAAAACTGTCTGCTGACCAGCTAGTTCCACTATACGATTATCTGGTTTTACAGAGAACAGAAATCAGAGAGATGAGTGAACTTTTTTCCCATTTTCAACCAAATGTTTGGCATCCATAATATAGTATGTCCGTGAGTGGGAGCCACTCGGGAATTAGAACTGTTACCGGTAGAAACACTGTCTTAATGCAACGTTGTTGTTTCAAGAATTAACATCCTACCCAAAAATGTCTGCCTAACTTCCCAAAGCTTTGCACTTTTTGATGAACTGTTCTTCAGCATTTTTACTCCACTATGGGTTTGAGCAGCAGTTAATAGACATACCTTGCCCATTTCTTTGTCTTCTATCTGGTATTAGCTGAACTCACATCAGATTTTTTTTCTTCTACATCTCGAATAACAAAAACCATGCATATTTTAACTTCATCTGTAGGATTAAAGTAAATACATAATTTTGGCAAATTACTTGGAATTACGGGCTAGCAGCATCTGGTTTGGATATTCTCGAGTAAATTATTGGCACAATCTCTGCCACATTTTTAATTTTAACCAACATGTTCTCAGAAACATGTGTTTTCTGTCCCGTTTGCATGGAATCTGTTTTAGAGGGCCTCGGAGTTTTACAGTGGCGTTTCAGACATTAGCTGCAATACCTGAGCACTGCTCATGGGCCCTGAAGAGCCCTCCTCCCTCCGGCACCATTCTGTCCTGCCTCCAGCTCTGCAGGGCGAGAGGCCCGCAGGTACTGTGTGTACGAGTCATTTGCCCTTCCTTCTGCTCCCAAATTACATACCTCACTTTTATGTCAAGTCCAATATAGCTTCCTTACCGTTATTTTTTTCCTCCTTATTCCACATCAAGAGTACCCAGTTACTTTTATAAATACTTGCTTTAAAAATATCACAGTGGTTTCCTGCTGCTTCAAATTCTGAAGGGCTATGCAGGATTTCAGACTCTTATAAATCTTTCAAACAGTTCATATTTTATCAACAAAGTGTGCTTTTTTGTAAACCCCAAGTATAAACTCCTCATCGAAAGTTTCCCCCCCCCCCCAATTATTTGACCTTTCCTTAAAAACAACAAAATTAAAGGAATTTGGGTCATTTCAAAAGCTACTTGCCGTGCTGTCCATGGGCCCACTGACTCCACCTCACTCACCAGCAGGAGTGGGGTTTGCTTAAAAGAGAAAGCAGGAGGGCTGTNCTTCCCCCCCCCAATTATTTGACCTTTCCTTAAAAACAACAAAATTAAAGGAATTTGGGTCATTTCAAAAGCTACTTGCCGTGCTGTCCATGGGCCCACTAACTCCACCTCACTCACCAGCAGGAGTGGGGTTTGCTTAAAAGAGAAAGCAGGAGGGCTGTCAACTTCAAAACATCCCAGCAGATGTACAGCAGAGTTATGTACTAGGTCTATAAAAGAAAAGTCCAGGAAGGCCACGGCTTTTGCTAAAACTGAAAAGCTCAAGGAGCTTACTAGTGACTGTGGTGTCACATCACCAGGGACACAGAAGGACTGAGCTTGATGGTGGAGGCTGGGCCCCCGGTCCTGAGGCTGCACCAGTCCTGCAGGTTACCCAGCTGTCTCAATGCATACAGCCACTTCCGTGGTTTTCCACTTGAAACTCCTTAGAGATACCCAAGGCTTGGCCACCTAGGAGACAAGTCCAAGAATGATATGCAACCTCCAGCAAGATGCAGTTCTAAGCAACACAAAAATCAAGGGGTATCCACCAACCAAATGATCACCTGGAAACTCAGGAGTTCCAAGGCTTAGTCTCCTTTGCTATATTTGAATTTGTATAATATGTTATGATCTGGAAACCAGAGAACAAGGGGGGAGAAATGGAGTCTGGGTACATTTTAGAGCCTTGGGTCACAAACACAAAAGAATAAACTAGGACATCCCTGGTGGTCCAATGGCTAAGACTCCTTGCTCCGAATGCAGGGAGCCCTGGTCCGGTAACTGGTCAGGGAGCTAGATCCCAGACACCCCAACTAAGAGTTCACATGCCACAACTAAAGATCCTGCATGCTGCAATTAAGACCTAGAGAGGCCAAATAAATATCAAATAAAAAAAAAAAAGGAATAAGTCAACTCTTGGAAAAATGACCTTGGGTTAGAGACCCTTGATTACCCCCACCAGAAATCCAGGAGAGTGTCTGCCATCAGCTTAGAGTCAGCCCCATCCCCAACTCACCGGTTCCCCACCCGCATCCAGCGAAGACCTGGTGGCCACCCACTATGTGCCCAGTTCCTCTGGGAGCTGAGGCAGGGCCAGAGAAGCACGAAGTGGACCCAGAGATGACCATACTCAGCAAAGCAAGCCAACCAAAGACAAGCATCATACCATACTGCTTACAGGTGGGATCTTAAAAAAAAATGATACAAATGAACTTAAATACAAAACAGAAATAGACCCACAGACACAGAAAACACATTTATGGTTACCAAGCAGAAAAGGGAGGAGGGAAGGGACAAATCAGGAATTAGGGATTAACACATACACTCTACTATAAAGAAAACAAATGACCAACGAGGTTCTACTGTGTAACACAGGGAACTATACTCAATATTTTGTAATCACCTATAAAGGAAACGCATCTGAAAACAATAGGCATATATGTATCTATAACTAAGTCCCCTTACTGAATTCCTGAAACTAACACAACATTGTAAATCAAATATACTTCAATTTTTTAAAAAAGCACAGAATGGATACCTCTCCTCAACAGCAGAATTGTGGGTGTACAGCCTTAGAGCTACATAACCCTATCAGGCATAGGTGAGCAAAACCAATCAGGGCTCCAGTCAGGGCACTCAGAGTAGGTGGCAAGGCACGGCTTCTGAGAGCTGGCTACTCAGAGAAGGGGTCCAGAAAGTGAGGTCTGGGCCAAGCCACAGGAGGTATTCACAGTCAGGGTTCACAGAGAACAGAACCAGGACTACATACATACATATCTGTGTGCATGTAGATTTACACACATATACACACGCTTCCCAGGTGGCACAGTGGTAAAGAATCCACCGCCAATACAGGAGACGCAAGTTCGATCCCTGGGTCGCGAAGAGCCCCTAGAGGATCCCCTGGAGGCAACCCACTCCAGTATTCTGGCCTGGAAAATCCCATGGACAGAGGAGCCTGGTGGGCTATAGTCCATGGGGTCGCAAAGAGTCAGACACGACTAAACACACACACATACACACACACACACACACACACAGAGGGTGAATTTTTGTAAGGAACTGGCTCCTGTGATCATGGGGGNCCCACTCCAGTATTCTGGCCTGGAAAATCCCATGGACAGAGGAGCCTGGTGGGCTATAGTCCATGGGGTCGCAAAGAGTCAGACACGACTAAACACACACACATACACACACACACACACACACACAGAGGGTGAATTTTTGTAAGGAACTGGCTCCTGTGATCATGGGGGCTGACAACTCTGAGTTTTTAGGACAGAATGTAGCCTGAAAACACAGGAGGAGTTGATACCGCATTCTGCAGGCAGAGTTCCTTCTCTGGGACAGCTCAGCAGACTGTATGGGAACAACCCACGTCATCCAGGGCAATCTTCTTTACTTACAGTCAACTGACTGTAGATGCTAACTACATCCACAAAATACCTTAGCAGCAACACTTAGCTTCCCATTTGATTGACCAGATGGGCCTACGACCCAGTCAAGTTGACACATAAAACTAAGCTCCCAGGAGGCCTCCAAAGAGGAAGCAAGAAAGGGCAGGCTGTGGACTGTGGAGCCCAGCTGGGGCAAGGAGAGAATGGTGGGTCAGAGAGCTGAAAGCAGTGAGCTGAAAACAGGATCAAAGAGCAGGAACAGCCACTTGGGTGTCAGCTCGGGGGGTTCTGAACTCTGTGCTCAGAGATTCGAGGCACATGTCCCAGCCTCTGGAGTCACTAAAGGTTTCCCATGATACAGGCAATTCTGCAGTCTGCAGGGAGGATAAACCAGGAAGAACAGACCACTGAGAAATCTGCATGAATCCACCCAAGGGAAGGATCAGATCCCAGACTGGTGAGAGGAGCTGAGCGGAAGGATGAATGGCTACAAGAGGCAGGCAGCCCAGACAGACGCAAGGGACAGACACAGTGCTGGGGCCTGAGCCGCAAAGGACACCTCCATCCCCACAGGCCACAGTGGGGATCAAGAGCAGCAGCCAGCTGGGAGGTCAGGCTGGGGGTCCTGGGTCTTGGGGGTATGCTCACTGAGCCCCCAGGGGACACAACCACATGCAGAGCAGATCTCAAGGTGACCACAGAGAGAAACGGGCCAGTGCTAATTCATCTGGTGGCATCTCCCAGGGAGAGACCGAAAAGAACAGTCTGGAGAGTTGAGCCTCAGAGGGTGGCTCCAAAAAGCCCAGAAACCAAGGGGACGGAACCAGAAAGTCAGACAGGCCATCAACAGATGCCAGCCAGGCCACAGAGGGAGTGGAGGGCCATCGTGCAGACCAGGGTATAAGCAGAAGCTTTCCAAATGGCAGAAGCAACACAGCAACCAAGCAGCTAGGCATAACCCCAAGAAGAAACATGACCTGCCCTCAGGGCCTCTCCAACCTGCAAGGGAACCTGAGAGAAGACTCTACAGCCTGGGGCATGGGCCATGTGATCAAAGGGGAAGGCTGAAGCAGTTTCTCCCTGAAATTCTCCCTAGCCCTTCCAAGCCCCGAAGGGGTGAGCAGAGGACCCCCCAGGAGGCGGTGGGTGGATATGCGCTGGACCTCAGTGGAGGTCTACTTAGCACCCAGACACCTAATAGGATGGAGGTGGGGACAAGTTACTGAAAGTGGAAGAGCAGGCAACAGAGACAAAGGCCACTGCGAGAGAGTAAACTGGGGAAAGATGGGGCAGCTGACCACGGGGGAGGGCAGAAGGAGCAGGCACCTTCTTCCTTGATAGACAGATGATTCACACACCTCAGTTCACAGGATACTGAGGCTCAAGGCAAGGATGGAAGGTTAGTGCGGCGGTAGTGTTAGGTCATGTTAGCATCACTAGGTGGGCACCAACCAACACTGCTTCAGACCCCTGCCTGGAACAAAAGGGGTGGTGGAAAAAGAGGCACAGCTGGATCTTGAAAAAATAAAAGACTACTTTAAACAAGAGATGGTAGAGGCAGCAGCCCCAGATGATGTCAACAGCTCACGCTTCTCCATGGTGCTTACTGACCATCAGACACAACTCGGGGAGCTCTGTATGCTAATGTACGTCAAGTCTCTGAATCACCACAGCCCTAAAGAGGTGCAGTACAATAATTACCACCATGTTACAGAGAAATAGAGGAACAGAGAGGTTAAGAACCTGCCCAAGGTCACACAGTTAGGAAGTGACAGAACGGGAATTCAAACTAGACCATCAACCTAGGTGTAAGAGGCTAAAAGCCCTGTCTGAAATAAAGCAAGAAGATAAATGTAGAACTCCACAAGCATACACACACGGTGGCTGGTCTACCCACCCAGATGCACAACGGCCTGGAGCATCCTCTGGGTACCCTGATCTGGAGGCAGAAGAAGAACACTCGCCAGGAGCTTGCAATGCCCCCTCCAGTCCTTAGCCGGGCACACATCCTTGCAAAGACTTGTCCTAAACCACCATGATCTGTGCCCAGGAGCCAGAGGTCCAGGGTCCAGAAGACAGGGGCTGGCCAGCATCACAGCTTGGACAATACTGGAGGGGCCCTGAGAAGCTAGGGCTTCATCTGCCAGGCAAGTCCCCCATCAGACTCACAGTCGGATTCCAGAGATGCTGAGTATGCTGGAAGTAGCTCAGGAGAGGCTTCACACCGAGGTCCCTGTCACAGGAGCCTCTGTGTCTCCGCTGAGCCAGAACACAGATTTGGAACCTGGAGGTACACTGATGATCTGCTGTGTCACTTGACCTCTTAACCTGCCAAAATCCAAACTGGTAATTAAGGCAGGTCCAAACATCCAGCTGTTCGTGGGGTTCTCAAGGCAAGAATACTGAAGTGGTTTGCCATTCCCTTCTCCAATGGACCACACTGTGTCGGACCTCTCCACCATGCCCAACCCACAGGGCATGGCTTAGTTTCATTGAGTTAGACAAGGCTGTGGTCCTAGTGTGATTAGACTGACTAGTTTTCTGGGAATATGGTTTCAGTGTGTCTGCCCTCTGATGCCCTCTTGCAACACCTACCGTCTTACTTGGATTTCTCTTACCTTGGACGTGGGGCATCTCTTCACGGCTGCTCCAGCAAAGCGCAAAGAGCCGGACACGACTGAGCGACTGAACTGAACTGAAATATTCAACCCAGAGAGAGACCATCTTTGCCCTAAAAAATAACCTATTGCTTTTACATTTGTACCTTGCCTTTTACTGATAAAACCTTTCACCCTACAGAAGGGTTACCTATTGCAACATAAGAACCAAAATGTTGATTTTGTGCTTGTCCACCCAGCCAAGGCCTTAGGGCTCAAGAGACAAATATACATTGTACTATTTTCTCGCTTTCACCCAAAACCATTCTCCTGCTGCAAAGTATTATGGCCAACGCTCCACACCTCTCTGCCCCCTCTCCTCCACTGTCCAACCCCTCACCCCATTGTCTCCTCTCCAAGACAACTGCCCAGGCCTTGTTCCATAAGCCCAGTTCCCCTTCCCAAGCCACACAGCCTGGCCTCTTCCTCCTCCTCCTCCTCCTCCTCCTCCTCTCCAGTCTCCTCCCCCTTATCCTCGCCCTCCTCTTCCTTCCTGTCTTCCTCTGTCCCTTTCCTCTCCTCACTCCCTCCCCCGCCTCCCCCATCTGCTTCACCTCCTCCACCATAGCTGTTCCCATGATGGGGACAAAAGAGTGGCTTCTACTCTGGCAGGAGGAGCCTGGAATAGAGCAGGAGGGCAAAGAGCAGGGGGTCCCCAGAGACAAGAGAAAGGCACCCCAGCCTTTCCATGGGCCCTCTCAACGGCCACCAAAGCTGCCTTTTCAGTGAGAGCCACAGCAGGCGGCAGCGCCTGGCTGCTGTGACCGCAGATCACAGAATGGCAAGTCACCCAGGATCCAGAAGTGTGCCCGGGGCCAGCGGGCATTCTTCTGAGTGGGCATTCTTCTGAATGCATCCTCACCCATCATATAAATCGGAATTCCCCGAAGTGCTACTGAACCCCTCGAGATCACTCACTGGGTGATGGACATGTGCTTTCTATTGAAGAGATGTGTATCTATTTTTACAATCAACTTCCATTTCCAGGAAGATTAAAAACTGGTTGTAAAGCACGGGTATGGAATAAAGTTTCCTGTTAAAATTAATTTTCTTTGTGAAAAACATAAGCCACTTTAAAGAAAAGTAGAAAGTAGTAAACACATGGGTAAAATGCAGGTATGGTAAAAGCCACAAAGGCAATAAGCAAATGACTCATGGCTGCTGATGCTGACATTAACTGCGTAGATATGGACCCATCCCACAGGCCCACTTTGGTCCTTGGTTAACTGAGAGCAGGTCAGACTCACAAACCACTTTCAATTCAGTGGACAAATGTTCACCGAGAGCCTTTGAGGTGTCCAGGACTGCGAGAGTCTCAGAGAAAAGAGAACGCCCACAGCCACCCCTGACTTCAGGAAGTTTTCCATTAACTTGTTGAAAAGAACAAGGAAACTGGGAGAGAATGGAACAAAAGTCTGTACAAGAGACAAGCTGACTTTAGCACTGGGGAGACAAGAAAAGGGAGCCCGTGACTGGCTGGAGTGACCCCGGGATGGGGCTCAGGAAGAGTCGTGGAGACCCTAATCAGTTCTGAGGTGCTTAGAAGGTTCCTTCCACTCTGACTTCATCCCCTGGATCCCAAGAAGCCACTCCAGACTCAGATGACTTTACGGCAGCAAAAGTCACCAGAGGACCTCACTGCTAGAGGCTGTAAGAAAGGAGCAAACACTGGCAGGTCACGTCCTGGGAGCTCTGTCACCCTGACGGCCACCCCCCAGAGTCCGATAGCAAGGCTCTTCTGCCAAGGACCCCAGCGCTCTCCAGCCAGGCTCCGCCTAGACTCTCTCCATTTCTCTGCTTCCTGGTATGGCTCTCCTGCCTCCCAAACTCCTGGTACTGCCCTCTCTGTGGTGGCTGGGAGAGCCACCTCCCTGCCCAGTCCTACGCTGACTGAGGAACCCAGAAAGCTGGGCGTAGCTAAGTGGGAACAGAGGCAGATTCACAAGTGCCTAATTTCCCTCCAGATCTGGAGAGCTGACACTTTTGGGTGCCTCCTGGTGCCCTGTCTACCATGAGGTCCCATCTTAGGGAACTGCTCCCTCCTCTACCCCGCCCAGAGTCCCAGGATGGGCCCCCATCCACTGGATCACAGCATATGCCCCCACTCTCTGACCACAAAGCATCAGAGCAGAGATCTGAGCCGATCAGATTCTCCCTCTGGAACTGGGAGCTATTCAGAATTTGGAATTACAGCAGAGAGACTCCGGCTTACTCTGGGCTGGTCTCTCAACAGTAGAGATGCGAAACTCCACAGTCAGGGGAGGCCATCTTCTGCCACACGGCCCAGAGATGCAGAGAAAGTGGATCTGCAGGGAGAAACAGAGACATTAGGCAAGAAGAGATCAGTCCGAACAGGGCTGATCATGCTCGCCCTCAGCCTTTCAAATGTTGTTGCTGCCCCAACGCCCTCTTGCTTCCTACCTATCCAAGATAACTGCCCAGGCCTCCCAGGTCCCATCACACTTAACAGTAAAATCCACTGTTACAGGCAGAATGCTGTGCCCCCCGATATTTATATATGGAAACCCCAACCCCTTGGTGTAAAGGTTTTAGAGCTGGGACCTTTGAGAGATTAAATTAGGTTAGATGAGGTCACGAGAGTGAAGCACCCCATGATGGGATTAATACCCTTAAAGAAAAGACCCGAGAGCTTGCCCTCTTTCTCTCTCTCCACTCTGTGAAAACACAGCAAGAAGACAGCCATCTGCAAGCCAGGAAGAGAGGGCCCTCACCAGAACCCAGCCGAGCTGGCACCCTGATCTCAGGCCTCCCAGCCTCCAGAACTGTGAGAGAAGAGATCTCTGCTGTTTAAGCAGCCCCGTCTATGGCATTTTGTCTCTAGCAAGCCAAGCCAAGACATCTAGACTTCTTGCCCTGGACCACTGGCCTTAAACTCCTCACCTACTTCCACTTTCCACATCACTCACTAGACCCTGGCCACACCAACCGTCTTTCAGTTCTTCAAACAAGTCAAGCCTAATTCCAACCTCAGGGCCTCTGTACTTGACACTGTGCTTCTGCCTAAGAGCAGCCTCCCTCCGCCTTTCTCACGTCAGTCAGATATGTACAGAAATGACCCCCATTCAGGGAGGCCTTCCCAGACCATGCTTGCTGACAGAGGCCCTCAGACACTCTTCTCTTCTCCCGACTTTACGTCTAGCCGCCTTGCCCATCTTACGCGCCACATCTGTGCTTGAGCTCAGTTGCTTCGGTCGTGTCCAACTCTGTGCAACCCTATGGACTGTAGCCCTCCAGGCTCCTCAGTCCGCGGGATTCTCCAGGCAAGAACAGTGGAGTGAATTGCCATGCCCTTCTCCGGGGTCTCTTATTGCAGGTGGATTCTCTACCAAGGGAGCCACCACAGAGTCCAGCCCAGTGCCCGGCACAGGAAGTGTTCACCAGATATTTGCTGAGTAAACAACTGAAACACAAAAGTCTGGCCTCTACAAGTCCAGACAGAGAGCCCCGCTGCGGGTGGAAGAGGGGAAAGGGTGACACTGGACGAGGACCACACCCCCCCCTCCCCCCCGCAGCCTGGCCTCAGCAAGCCAGCGCACATGAGACCTCCTAAGGAGACTCGGCCAGTGCAGAGCTCGGGGAACCGGAGCCCAGGGCTGGTCAAGAGACAGCCGCACGCTACAATATGCAGGACCAGATTTTGTGCACTGCGTGTTTTATCTTTGACCGTACTTGTGGAAACATTATTCAAGAACATCATGAACACACAAAAATAAATCTTTAAAAATATCATTTGGACGACACACACATACGAATGAAAAGATTTTTCTCTCTTTTTACTATAGCAGTCCATTAAGGCATTTTGAAAAAGCAGATTTGCTAAGTAACGGCACACAGTAACCTGCAAATATAAATGGACCCACCTGCCACCTACAGAGCAGCCCCCAGATGAAACCCATCCCAATCTCACTATCACTCAAGGTAGGAGGAGGGGCAGCTCACCGACTCTGCTTCCTGCCTTCTGAGGATCTGACAGTGTCCCAAGCAACAGAAGGTCGCAGTTCTTACTCACACCCGGATGTGGCTCAGAGAGTTGCCACAGCCCCCACCGCTAGCTTTGATCACCAGGGGAAAAACCGGGGAAAGCAAGCACGGAGCAAGGCACTTGACACGCTGTCTCATTTAATCCTGCAGCAACCCTGTGACGCACACAGCGTGATCCTAAAACAGCATGAGCAGGCTGAAGCACAGAGAGGCTAAGGACCTAGCTGAGAAGACACAGCAAATTAGCACCAAGGCTAAGATTTGAAGGCCGCAGCACCTAAAGAAGCTGCCCCAATCCCCGCACTCCACAGATTAGCTCTCCTTTCCCGTCTGCTTCTCCACCGTCCATGACGAGCGTCAAGGGCCCACCCCTGTCCTCTTCTCTTCTCTCCTGAACACCCGCCAGCCCGCAGTGAGCGTCACCTGGCTGCTAATGATGAGCCCAGGCTGCCTGCAGAGCAGCCCCTCTGGCCTGCCTCTCCCTCCCTCGGCCGCCTTCACCCACACATACATGGGGGCTCTTTTCTTGTCAATTAGCAGCCCTCCTGCTTTAGTTTTGTGTGTCTGGTTTATCTTGTTATCCACATCGTTTTTGTCTGTAACCTAGCCAAAGAACAAGAAGAGTCTAAAACACATTCTGTGACTTTCTCTTAGATTATAATCTTATCTTAGTTGTTATTTCTTTCTTCTGAGGACTTTCTTTTACTTTTCTCTGTGTTTTCCTCTTTTCCTAGCTCTTCCGTCTCTCTCAAGGCTTCAAGGTCTTAAGGAGAAAAAAATACATATACATATACGTACATACCTGGCCACTGGATTCCTCTGGCCATCTCTGCTCATCATCAAAATGAAAATGTTCTGCAGCATGATTATCAGCCTCATTGGCACTGCTGGGTGTCGATTATGAACTCAGATCAACAATAAAATACAAAGATCTAGAAATCTGAATACCCACATTCAAATCTGGACAGGAACCCTTCCAGCTATATGTGATTTTTGGATGACGATCTCTGAGTTTGAGGTTTTCATCTGTAAAGGAATAATACTGCTGCTCCCTCCCAAGGTTGTAGAGAGGCTTAAAGGGGCCTCGTATATGAAAATACTTTTAACCGAGAAATTATCTCAGCATAACGCAGTGCAGAATCAGGGTCCTGGCTGAACTGTGAAGTGCAGAAGAACAGGGGGATGCTGTTGAATTGTGAATTGCATATCGCACTTTGACGGCCCACTAACCCTTTACGGCTACCGTCTTTCCCCCAAACTGGGTTTCCCCCTGGAAGTCCTAGTTCTGCTAATGGAACCAGGAGGCATTTCATCATGCAACAACCACACACACAAACATACACACACACACACACAATCTGCTGTGAGTCAGGCTAGTGCGTGCTGAGGACTAAACACTGAACATGCTGGACAATGCCTTCTCCTCCTTCAGGGCCCTTGTAATACATTTTGGGTGGGAGAAAGAGTAAGACAAGAAACAATGAAAATAAGGCAACAGTGTAATAACTGATCAAGGCCCCTAATTTACAGGAACAGCCTGTATGAAGGCCCTAAGGCAGGAGAGAGCTTGGCCTAGTAGTAGTACAAAAAGAAGGTGCTGGAAGAGAGTGATTGAGGGAGTGAGTCCCCTAAGGTCTGCAAAACCAGCAGGGCCAGATCTAACCAGGCCGTCCGGTCCATGGTCAGGAGTGTGACCTGGATTTTGAGGAGGCCTCTGGAGTTATGCAATAGAGTGATAGGATCCGGTTCGGGGTTTATTTTTGCTGGCTACTTGTTTTGTTTTATTTTATCAGTCTGGCTACAGTGCAGAGAATTAGGACTGGACAGAGTGTTGGTGAGCAGAAGTGGAAGCAAGAGAGCAGATGGTCAGCTCCACAGTAGGACAAGACAGAGATGACTAAGGCTTGGATGGGAGACACAGAGAGAGGTGAACAGGACTGACAGGTATTTTGGAGTCAGAAACAGCATGAATTGATAAGTCCCACCCAGAGGCATGCAAAGGGAAGGAGAAAATGATTGTTTCCATATGGAAGATTACTCCTGGGTTTTTGTGCTAGACAGTAAAAGAATCCACCCGCAATACAGGAGACCTGGATTCAATCCCTGGGTCAGGAAGATCCTTTGGAGAAGGGAATAGTAACCCACTGCCTGGAGAATTCCATGGACAGAGGAGTCAAGTGGGCTACAAGCCCACTACAAGCCTAATGGGCACAAAGAGTTGGACACGACTGAGCGACTTATACACACACACACCCAGAAAAGTTGTGACGGCATTGACTGGGAGATGTGGGTGGGGAGTAGAAGTTGGGGGGGAGCACAGGGCAGGTAAAGGGAGGACTGCTAAAGAGAGGCTTAAGCTGCCATCATTTTCCCCACTTACCCGTCAAGTGTACAAGTTGATTATCCCATCCGTTTGTCCCCCACGAGCTTCTCAAAATCACCTCTACACTTGCCACCTGACTTCACAATGTGTCCCCCCACGGGGGTTTCCGTCCCCAATCCACTTTCTGGAATGGGGAGTAACACACTTGCCTTTAATAAGGTTTTTGCTTAGGGTTTTCTGTTACTTGCAGATGAAGACATACACAGTAGACCCTCAGGTCTAATCCCAGTCAGTGTCCAACCGAGAGTCCTCTCCTCCACAAACACCATCCTGCCCAGCCACACCAGACCACCCAGCTCTCCATCCCGCCTGCTCTCTCTCACTCCTCTGGGCCTCTGCATATGTTGGCCCTGCTGCCTGGAGGCTTTTTCTCCGTTTCCACCCTCCAAACGCCTCCTAAACATTCTCCTCTTCAATTCCTGTTTTATAAGTGAACGTAAAAACTGGTAATGTTCATCTTTGACACGTTTCGTAAGGCGTCAACCACTGAGGTGTTAATGATTGAAGGCAACAATTCTCTTGGTTCCCAGGATACCCTGATCTCATCTCCATGGTAATTCTGACCACACAGTGCTCGAAAAATTATTGCTTCCTCCTCTCTAGATTGATGCTGCTTTAAGGGCAGTCGTGACAGTCACTCAGTTGTGTTCGACTCTTTGCAACCCCATGGATAGTAGCATGCTAGGCTCCTCTGTCCATGGGATTCTCCAGGCAAGAGTACTGGAGTGGGTTGCCATTCCCTTCTCCAAGGGATCTTCCCAACCCAGAGATCAAACCCAGGTCTCCCGCATTGCAGGCAGATTCTTTACCAACTGAGACACCAGGGAAGCTAGAAGGGCAGTGCCTGAGTTTAGCTCTTCCTTCCTGCCCAGTATGTAACACCAGGTCTAAAACATAGACACACACACAAGAGTTTACTGAATGAATCAATGTCAGAGTGGCTTAGTGCTATAGACTGAATGTCTGTGTCCTCCCTGAATTCGTAAGTTGAAAGCCTAACCCCCAATGTGATGGAATTTGGATGTGGGGTCTTTAGGAAGTAATTAGGATTAGGTAGTTTATGAGGGTGAGACCCTCATGATGGGATTAATGCCCTTATAAAGATGGAGCTCTCTCCCAGCATCTCTCTCTCTCCCTCTTTTTATGTATAACCAAGGAAGCAGGCCTCCACCAAGAACCCAACCGGCTGGCGCTCTGATCTCAGGTTTCCAGCTTCCAGAACTATGAGAAATAAACATTTGTGGGAACTCTCTGGTAGTCCAGTGGTTAGGACTCTGCACTTTCACTGCCAAGGACACAGTTGCGATCCCTTATCAGGGAACTAAGAACCAGGCAAGCCATACAGGCAGGCCAAAAGAAAATTGTTATTTAAACCACCCAGACAATGGTATTCTGTTACGCCCACCTCAGTGGACTAAGACAGGTTGGTTCTAAAGTCTTCATACAAAGTAAAAATTCTTGAATGGTCAAAATGAATCTTACAAATCCTGCCTACCATACACTAAAATGCAATATCCATATTTTATGTCATATACAGCGATTCTTATCCCCACTGAATTTTGAGAAATACTGAGATCCACTAAAGGGGAGAATAAACGGAGAGGCTATATGACATTGTCTTTCATTCAAAGCACCCTGCTGTAAAACAGTCATTAATCCTTGAGTGAGTGAGTGAGTGAAGTCACTCAGTCGTGTCTGACTCTTTGCGACCCAATGGACTGTAGCCCACCAGGCTCCTCTGTCCGTGGGATTCTCCAGGCAAGAATACTAGAGCAGGTTGCCATTTCAAGCTTTAAGGAAACTGGAGTGGTGGAAGGGCTGAGAATGGACAGATGGATGGAGTCTTCTACACTGGCTCCTGCTTACCTGAAGGATTTTTTTTGAATTTTTAAAAAATATTCTATGTAGGTAACCTCAGGCCCTGCTGTATGTACATCAAGAAAAAGCTATCATCATCATCTGGTCCAATGGAAGTCTTTTTATTTTTCTGAGTAATTTACAGAAGTAATAATAATAAAGGGATAGTTTTTACATTTTCACTACAAAATTCGTTCAATCATTTAAATATAGCACATTTTCATGCCCTATTCTCCTGACTTTGAAGGTATATATACTCAAAATGAGCAGTATTCTCTACATGCAACTAACTATTCATGAACTGTCAAACGTGAACCTGGGGCAGATCCATCTCACAAATACTAATTCTATATTCCAAGTAATTCTCCAGTAAGTTCTAACTGATTGTCAATTCTGGTTCTTCTTGCATTATAAAATTAGTTCTTTTGAAATTTCTGATGGGTCATAACTTTGCTAAAGAGAAGATGGTCATCTTTCTCCATAATTGCAAAGCATTTTCATTGTTACATTTATAAACACTGGCAAGAATATTCTTTGGATCACTTTCGCAAACACACCTGATTTTGTCATTTGTCCCCTTCAAACTGTATCAAGAAAACGTTGTTAAACAAACACCACAAAAGGTAAAAGAACATTCGTTCCTGCTTCTTCGAGCGAAACAGGATGGTCCCGGTTCTTGTTGCAAAATATTGGGTGATGAAATCATTCTTGTTGAATGACTAACTGGATGAGAATATCATATTTTCTCTTTGTCCTCAAAAATATGTTGTTTATTCGTCAGTTCTGGACTGTGAGAAAACTCAGCTAGATTATTGTATGGTAAAATTCAGGGTCTGAGACTTTGCTTCCAAAGTGAATTTTACTATTACCGTTAGAGTCAACATCGCTATTGTCTCTTCCGATTTGTCTAACTACTGTTAAAACACATATTCCTTTGCCACTTTTCTTCTCTTCACCATTTTGTGCAGGCAATGAAAAATTCTCTATCCTCAATGGCATGCAACGAAAGCAATAATAATAAAACTATCTTCTAGCCTCTTTTAAACTTTCTTGAAAGATGATGTAATACTCTAAGCAATGTAACAAGAACACTGAAGGGTGATGCAATCATGATGATTTATTTCACTATTGCATCATCTTTCTGGATGGTGATGCTATCATTCTTTCATTTTTCTTATTATTTTAGTACTTTTTAGTAGAATTGGTAATAATTGATGGGCAATGATAAAATAATTCCAAGGATGATAAAATGAAAAGTGCTTCAAGATATAAGAAAATCAGATTCCACAAAGTCTTAGATTTATAAATGGTCCTACATGGTACATTCAAGATAGAATGGGTTTTATTCTGTTTTTCTTTAAAAAATAAATGTTCTCTTTGATCTTTGCAAGATTTATTTTAAAAAGAACCAAAATTATGACATATTAACCTTTACAAATAGTTAGAACTCCTCAGGAAAAAAAAAAAAACTCAGAAATGAAAATTTAGTTCCATGCACCCTGATGGCATACTGCTAGTTAAATCACATTAACAGATTTGATCATTTCATGAAGATTTTCAAATTCTGGCTCCCTGGAAAATTTCCCCACACACACACACACACACACACACACTAAAACACCAACTCTTCCTTTACTCACTGTTCTCTGACCAAACCCATCGGAGAGAAAGTGCCACAGTGCTCCAAGGCCAGAGGGGCTTCCCCTCAGGCCCCACGAGCACTCCTCGTAGAGATCCGGCAGATCCTGGGACACTTCCTCCTGGAGCTTTGTCTCTGCACACAGTGAGGAAGCAAAAATCGTGACCAGAGGAAAACAGAGATGNACCCATCGGAGAGAAAGTGCCACAGTGCTCCAAGGCCAGAGGGGCTTCCCCTCAGGCCCCACGAGCACTCCTCGTAGAGATCCGGCAGATCCTGGGACACTTCCTCCTGGAGCTTTGTCTCTGCACACAGTGAGGAAGCAAAAATCGTGACCAGAGGAAAACAGAGATGCCAAGTGGAATACTATGCAGGCTTCAGAGTAAGGCACAAACAAAACTCAGACCATGATCGGACGCCTGGTGATTACGGCTTTCGATTCTTTATGGTGAGGAGACAGTGTTATTATTCTCTTGGGTTTTTAAAAAATTCTCATTCATCTTTAGTGTTTCCAGTCAGTCCACAACTATGGTTTGACTATTAACCTACAACACAGAGGAAATGTCCAATTCACAAAAGTGGTGTACTCCAAACCTTTGGGAGTTGGTTATTTTGGGAACTCAGGACAGTTTTTCCTCCAAAAAACAATATTATAAATGATGGTGAGGTTTCTAGAGCAGCCCAACAAAAGTCTTCTTAACTCATAATGTTACTGAGGCCCGGGACTTTTACCGTGAAAATGAGTAGAGAGCAATTTTGTTGTAACACCAATATACAGACTCAAAGATGGATCATACAGCCTCCTTTCTCTTGAATTCCATTTAATGAAACAACCCATTCAATGAAAGAAAACAAAAGGAAAGATAGAGACTTTTTAGGGAGAGACCTCTACTTATTTTGGAGGCTGGTAGCAGCATTTTATTGTTATTTTGTCTGGCTGGTTTCACATGGACAACTTCTTTTGCCATTTTCCCTCACAGACATGTGACTCAAAGGAGCCAGGATAGACTAGATACGAGGCTCACATCAAAGCATGGGGAGGAAAAGCAAAAAGTTTGAATGAGATTTCCTTGATGGGGTGATTAAAGCATGCAGTTGCAAGGAGGAGACTGTCTAAATCTGTATTAACTTACTTGCTAAGGAAACTGAGGAGAAGGTGGAAGACCCGGCGTTCGTGTCTCACATCTTTGAGCCTGGAAGAGAGGAGTCCACTATTTGGACAGGCAGTTCCCTCTCTGACCATAAGGTGGTGCCATCAGTCCAGACAGTCGGCCCCCAAGGGGGCGTGGCTTGCAGGAGGAGGAGCTCTACACGTGGAAGCCACGTTTTCCACTCTGGCTTTGAAACTCAGACAGCCTGGACCAGCTACCAAGTATTAACATCAACCTACACAACACTGCCTCATCGTTCAACAACTTCCCATCCTCCAAGGCACCACCTGCTCATACCCAAGTAAGAACATCCTTCTAGGCACAGCAATCCACATTAAGATTCCAACTAATTACTTACCATTCCTCTCATCCATCCCTTCCTTCAGTGTCAGCTCTGGGCCGCTGACCTTTTCCTAACTCCAAAAGGGAATCTGGTCTAAGAGCATCCTGGAGTTTCATCCTTAAATGCCACCAGGATGAGATAACAAAATCTCTGGTGAGCACAGATTTGTTCACAAAAGCCCTGCAACAAGGCCCCAAACGTCCTTGACAGCTTTATCTTGTATTTGAATACCAAACTGGGCAACTCCTATTCCTCATATGAAATGCACCACGTCCCCTCTGTTCATTTACCCCTGATGGTCTTCCCTCCTATGATACCCTCTGTTCCTTTTCCACTTGTCAGTATCCTCTCCCCTTTCAAACGTACACCCGAATTAACGCCCTCACTGTTTGGTTTTAACTGGTGAATTGGAGTGAGAGAGGAAAACTTGGGTTCCACGCGTTAACCACAGAAGCCCCCAGATATCATGAAGGGAGCCTGCCTCATCCTCCCCACTGCCAGCTGGGTCTTAAACTGAGAAGGAGGGCCCATCCAGCCAAGAACAGTCTCAGGGCAATATCAGCTGGACTGTCCTTACAGCTCCAAAGGCTCAATTCCCACCTAGTGAGAGACCAAATCTGCAAGCACAATGCATGGTCCAGTGTCTGTTACCCATTCATGTTTCCTTTACAGTAATAAAAATACTCTCATTATTACTGCCCCTTACCTACTCCCTATTGTCACCAGCCACAGGCTGCCAAACCAGGCCTGAGTTATAAGGCTAGAAGGAGAAAGGGAAGATCACAGCAGTCAGCAGCCTGAGCTCTTCTCCCTACTCTGACCCCAGGCCCATGGCCTCGACTGGTAATCCCAGTACACTGCCTCCTGCTTCTGCAGAAATTTCTCAGCCCTGATGGGACAGACTGGGATGGGCATTCTTCTCTGGATGTCTGGCCCTGGTCTGAATATAAAACTCTTCAGAACTGGTAACTGTACTTCCTATACTTCAAATCCAACTACCGTTTTTTTTTTTTTTTTTTTTAAGTTCTAAAAGGGGCAGGTGGCTCAGGTGGGAGACACGAATGTCCCCTGTGAAACTGGAGCAAAGAGCTTCCAGATGAATTTTTCTATTATGCAGGTCCTCTGAGGGCAGTCCCAGGGCCTTGTGGTGGCAAAAGGCTGTGCCCCAGTTCTGGGAGGCAGGAGCCCAGAGACCTGCATCTGCCTGACCCCTGCTCCAGGTGGTGGCCCAGCCTTCTAGCAAGAAGACTCAGACTGTCTGTATCCCACAAATGTGGGCTTGCTCCCACGTGCTAGACCTCTCCTGTTTGTGTTGCTAAAAGAGCCAAGAGACCAGATGCCCTTTTTAATGCCAACAGTACTCATGTTCTCACCTACAAAAGAGGCTCTCCAAGGAAAGAAAGCCTACCCAGGAAATTCAGAGGCTTATGGACTTCGTGGGAGGCCAGACTGCTGCTGGTTTTTTGTTATGTTTTGTCTCTTAAGAATCTACAGGAGATGGTGTTTCATAAACTAATAAAGGAAATAAATACCCAAACAAGAGCAGAGTGGGAAGTGCACACCATTTATCATTAATAAAATGGACTTGTACCCCACCTCCTTCTCCAAAAACTCTTGAGGGAAGACGTTATTGGAATCTCGGGCATGAATGGTCAGTTTTTTGTCCCGACGCAGACTCAGACCTTCAAAGTGACTCTTTCTTGGGGTTCTGAAATCGGGTGGGGAAGGTGGACAGCAGCTAGCTCCCAGGCGCTGCAACCCCTGGGAGGGCCTACTCGAAGGTGCCTTTCCCACCCCCTCCAGTCATTCCTCCCACCTCTGGGCCGCGGGNGAATCTCGGGCATGAATGGTCAGTTTTTTGTCCCGACGCAGACTCAGACCTTCAAAGTGACTCTTTCTTGAGGTTCTGAAATCGGGTGGGGAAGGTGGACAGCAGCTAGCTCCCAGGCGCTGCAACCCCTGGGAGGGCCTACTCGAAGGTGCCTTTCCCACCCCCTCCAGTCATTCCTCCCACCTCTGGGCCGCGGGACACTGGACAGCCGCAGCCACTGGTCCCACCCTGCCCCCATCCCCGTTCCTAACGCCCTCCTGCATCCGGGACCTTGGGAGGGGAGCTTGGGAAGTCGAACGGCTGACAGATGACGACCTGGCCCTGGCGTCTCCGCACCCCTTCCCCCAACCGTGTCAAGGCTGCCCCAACGAGGCGCTCGGTGCGCCCCGCCGCGGAGACCCAGAGCCGCGTCGCCGCGGGCAGTGGGTGATGAAACCTCCGGGGCGCATTACCGCAGAGGGCGCGGGCTGGGAGCTGGGCGGGGGCGGGGGCGGGGGCGAGGGGTTGGAGCTGGTACCCAAGCTCACCTGTTCTGCTGCATGAGGGTGGAGACGGCGAAAGCGGGGGAGGGGCGAAAGCGCGTCACCCGGGGTGAGTGGCGCAGCGCTCGCGTCCCCGCCCTCCCCCTGCCCTACAAGCCCCCAGAGCTGCGCCGTCGGACTGACGGTGCCCGGAGCAGTTCCTGTCCCCGGCCTCGGCGCGGGGGAGACGTGAGCGTGCACACGTACACACACAGCAGGGGAAGAGGCGCTCCCAGCGGCGCCCAACTTTCTCCCTGCTTCCGCAAGCCGGGGGGAGAAAGCAGTCGAGGGCNTGAAATATCTTCAGCTGTCAAACTAAGTATTCCCACAAATATTTTAATAAGATGAGAAGGATGAAAAAATGGAGTGTTCTGATCTAACTTTTCTTGTGACTTTTGTAATGTAGGTCTGGCTAATTTTTACAAATATTTACAAATACTAGTTATCTTCATAAGTAGATTAAGTGAGGAAATTTTCTTTCCTTGGTTTTTGGATCCCGAAACAGTCATTTCTAACACTTTTTCTTAATTTTCCTTTTAGTCATTACTTTTATTTCAACCAGCCTCTCTCTGCATTCCCCAGCATGGCAGATAATTTTGTATATGATTGTATGTAATTCTCATTTTAGCGGAAATCCAGCACTGTTTGGTCAACGCTGGCGATGTGGGGTGTGGCGTGTTTGAATGTTTCGAGAACAACTCTTGTGAGATTCGGGGCTTACATGGAATTTGCATGACTTTTCTGCACAACGCTGGAAAATTTGATGCCCAGGTAAAAACCATATTGAGCACCAAGAATGTTTTGGGTTAGCAGAGCATGACTGAAGCGTTCATTGGAAAATCCTGTTAACAGAGTTTCCTAGCTGATCACATGGTGGGTTTTAGTGCTTGCCAGCATGGAGAGGGCAATGGCACCCCACTCCAGTGTTCTTGCCTGGAGGATCCCAGGGACGGCAAAGCCTGGTGGGCTGCAGTCCATGGGGTCGCACAGAGTCGGACACGACTGGGGCGACTCAGCCGCAGAGACCTTCCAGGTGTGCAGCAGGGTGCCAATGACTCCCTACTTCACTCCTGGGGTCCAGCTTCCTGGGCGTGTCATTTCGCCGAGTCTTCCTCCACTCATCACCTGTGTTTGCATGCACAGAGTGGGATGAAGATCAAGCTGAACAATTATTTGAGGATTTTAGCAGAGAAAACTCATAATAAATAATAAACATCTTGTAAGGGACACACTGTGTCTGGCTACCCAGAACTCAGTCTGCGAGGACCATAACACTAGGCTGGGGGTAAGTTGGTGATGGACAAGGAGGCCTGGCGTGCTGCCATTCACGGGGTTGCAAAGAGTCGGACACAACTGAGCGACTGAACTGAACTGAACTGAGAGCAGGGAAGGCCAGGGACTCCAATTAAACATGGCAAAAGCTATTTTCACCTAATAGGCAAGAATAACAGACACGAAGTTTGCAGAAATTCGTCATCTCCTAGAGGACATGTGGGCAGGCAGCATGGATAAATCAGGGCCTCCAGAGAGCAGACTTTTCTTCCTCCTAAGTAGCAGATCCTCCTCTCCCAACCTGAAAAGTTGGAACCCTGAATGAGTCCTGCTCTATATAATAACTATAGTCAGGGCCTGACCCACTTCACTTATCCTGGGGTCCCCAGGGTAAAAGCCTAGATGCCGCATGAGTAGGAAAAGAACCCAACAAGTAACCTTATGGCTCCAGTGCACACCATACGAACACATTTCCGGTGGAGTGGAGCATTAGGCTCCTCTCCTTCGTGTCCTCCCCAGCCTCTATATGCATTGTGAAGTACCCTGTTATCATTTCATTGGAGAGCCATGACTGTTTGGATGAGGCCAGCAATTGAGGTGTGATTTATGAACATCACCAGTTACCATGTACTGACATCCTGTAGACAGCCTGACAAAGCAACGCCTGGGAACCAGAAAGGGATGCGACAGGGCTGGCAGCCTCCCCTACAGAGGATGTGGGGTGCCAGCAGGGGAAACCAGGGAAGGAAAGAGGAGGAAAGTGTTTGAACTCCTTGAGATGCCCTAATAAAGCATCCCTTCTGGATTAACGGGAATTAGGAAACGTAATAGGAAATCCGGAGGAAAGATGTGTATTTCAGGGCAATCCCACAGGATGTCAGGGAAGAATACTGAGAACACATTGCTGCAGCTCTGCATAAATTCATCTTCCTTTTTCCCTCAACCAACAGGAGTACATCCTCAAGTTAGAAGCATCCCTTTCAAGTCAGGTCTCAGCCCTTAACTACGTAGTCAACCGGCACACCCTACCCTCCATCCTATCTGGCTCCCACTGGCGCGTCAGAGGAAAGGGAATCACCATGAGCTGGCTTTTCAGTGATCAGACTCTATCTGTAGACCTTTCAGCTGCTTCTACAGGAGAGGACAAATAAACATACTGGCCGGTGTCCCACTTCCAACCTAAACCCATTTACTTTCTCAACTCCGTTACTTCCAGGCCTGTCTAAAGCACAGGGGTGACCTCTCCAATGACAGCTCACTTCTGTAGAAGAGGGGGTGTGAGGATCCCTGGGTAGGTATTCCACGGTGCCTCTGTGACCCGGGAGGTTGATAAGGAAGCTAACGGCCCAGGCTCGCCCCCACACCAACAGCTGTCTCCTCTCTAGGAGGAGAACAATCTCATGGGGTTGCCAGGAAAGAGAACTGCAGGCCAGATGTATGCCTGGCTGCCTTCGCCACTCGGAGGCCTGGGGCGAGGGGGAGGGGCCGTCAGCCGGGCAGTTCAGGCTCCAGATGCTGGCAGGCAGTGTGCCAGGCGGGCCTTTTAGAGGCAGTAATCCTAACAGTTTAAAGGAGTCGAATTGCTTTCAAAAAGGAAAAGAATGCTTCTCCTTAAAGGCTAGGAAGAGGAGAGAGAGAGTATGGGTTGGGGTCGGCGGGAGGCACTGAGGCAGGAAAGGCAGGCCCAGCTAGCACCCGACCTTCACACCACTAGAAGGAGCAGGAAAGACGTGAGATCTGCACACGCAGGCACCTGGGAAAAACTCACCACGCACCGCCAAGGAGCTCTGGGCTTATGCCTGTCCAAATTTCCCTTGGGGTTTCAGAAACGTTGCCACCGCAGTCAACACTGGGCTTCCTCGAGGACAGAGGGCCACGGGAGCTGCAGGACGAGGGAGGCTAGTAGAGGAGTTTGGGAGGAAGGAAGCAACTGTGTCAGTCTCCCAGGTAACATCCTTTGGGGCTGAAGGCAGAGGTCTCACATCACTCTGGACAGACCTCCCAATGTAGCCTCAGTCTGTCACCTGCAAGGATGTCCGTCTGGATGGGGCCTTGAGGTTTGGGCGTCAGAAAAATCCCATGTAAGCCCAACAAGGGTCAGACTGTCAAAGCGTGTAATAAGGACTGGTCTTTTCCACCCCTCTCTCCCTCCCCTGCCCCCTCCACTCTCAGGGCAAGTCGTTCATCAAAGATGCTTTGAAGTGTAAGGCCCACGCTCTGCGGCACAGGTTCAGCTGTATAAGCCGGAAGTGTCCAGCCATCAAGGAGATGGTGTTCCAGTTACAACGGGAATGCTACCTTAAGCATGACCTGTGCTCTGCTGCACAGGAGAACATCCGGGTGATGGTGGAGATGATTCACTTCAAGGACTTGCTGCTGCATGAGTGAGTGCTGCCCTGTGGGGTGGGTCGGGGGTGGGGTGGGGTGATGCTGCCACGTGGATGCAGGGAGGAGAGGTCTGCTGCGGTCCAGAAACAGTCTTCTTCAGTCTGATGGGTTGACTCGTAGAGGCTGAACTCTACTGTTAAATAGGAGGTTGTGGTTTACCACGGAAAGCCGCACTGACTCCCCTGAGCATCCCTTTCCGGCTGGCCTTCAGGAAAAGCAAAAATTTCCACCATCGGTTTCAAAATCCAAAGCAATAGCAACAGGAAATCTTTTTCACTGAGCATGAAATGTGTGGAATTCAGGAATACCTTTTGTCTTTCCTTCAGTCAGGATCCCAACAGTTCTGAGTATTCCGAGTTGCCATGTAGGTGCCCCAGCAGATGGCCAAGGGCTAGTAATATACACTGAGTATGTGCTGAGTGCCAGGCATTGTGCTAAGGCTTCATATGAATTTTTCACTTGATCGTCATGACAGCACCATGAGCCAGGTGCCATTCTCATCTCCATTTTACAGATGAGAAAACTGAGATTCGCTGTGGTAAAGGTCACACAGACAATGATGGAGGAGCCTGGCAGTCCAGCTCCAGGACTTACACTCTTAAATGCCAATAGCTTTTTCCCTTGCCTCTGTAAGCTCTGCTTTCCCTTAGAAAGTCCAATTCACCTTCTCCAACATTCGTGCCCTCCCAGAGAAAATGCAAAACAAATGATAAAAACGTTACTCAGCTAAACACCTTTATGCCAAAATGAGGGGATAGGAACATACTTGAGAAGACTTGCAATTGAATCATAAATCCAAGACATCTTCCTTTAAAAACATACAATGGCTCCTTTCTTGGGGACTCAGGGCAGAAAGTAAGGTACTAGCTAAGCAGCCCAGTACAAGTCACTGCACTGTTAGTCTTTGCCCAGTGACTCACTGGGCCAAATCAGTAGAATTTTATCAACCCTTGCTCCTTAGTTCATGCCATAGCCTCCCTCAACTATGTCACTAAACAGGCCACTCCCCATGCCACTCACACCACTTAGACCACAGAGGATAGCAGCCATCACCTGTCACTTGCAACACCCCTGGTGCAGTGTTAGAACTATTAGATACACCATGAATCTCTAAAGGCAGCTCTTGTCAGGAGCAAAGTGATGTTGCCTTTGCCTTGAGTTACACTGTGTTCTCAGTCGCTCAGTCATGTCTGACTCAATGGATTATAGCCCACCAGGCTCCTCTGTCATGGATTTTCCAGGCAAGAATACTGGAGCAGGTTGCCATTTCCTACTCCGGGGGATTTTCCTGACCCAGGGATCAAACCCACATCTCTCTTCCAACTCCTTCATTGGCAGTCGAATTCTTTACCACCAGCACCACCTAGGAAGCCTGAGTTATACTAATGCCCAATAAACTATTTTCTGTTCTTCCAAATCTCTGTAAAGAAGCAAACCAACAAGAACATCAACAACAACAGCAATAACAATAACTGTCATTTTCTGAGTGGGCCAGGCCCTTGGCTGGGACTCGGCCTAGATTATCTCATTTACCTTTCCCAACAGTGCTACAAGCCAAAGAGTACTAACCCCACGCAACAGAGAAAGAACGTGAAGCTAAGAAGTTAAAAGATCTTGCTCTGAGGTTCAATTCCTAATTTCCAACTTGGGAATTGGTACTTCTGAAGCCAGTTGTCAGGAATGGACCTCAAACCTCTTTGTCCTGGCCTCCATTCTCCCCACTAGACCAACTAAAGTCTCACTGGTCCCCTAGTGCAGCAGGATTTTTTCCCTCTTTCCAAAAACAGTCCCGTTACACAAGCAGAACACTGAGGTGTCCTTCCTTCAGGTGCCCCTGCAAGAGGAAGATACTCCACTGCTGAGAAGCTCATGAAGTTCATTTGTCCTCAACTTACTCTCCTCCAGCAGAGATAGTTTGTTGGCTAATTCTGTAACACATTCCTGGAGCCAAGAAGACTTCTGTTTCTTTGGAAAAAAGTCTTTGGGAAAACTGAAGGTTTTGAGGGGTTTTGCCACCCCACCCCATTTAAGAAGACAGAAAGCACTATGGCTTTCTGATACCTCCTCCATAGAAACATCATCCATGGGACCCTTACTTCCAAAAGGCTCTGGGCATCATTTAGAGCCCACACAGCCCCTACCCCAGCCTGCTCTGGGAGTGCAGGTGGTCTACCCCAAAAGCAAACCTGGACCTTTGTCTTAAATACTCAGTGTGGCTACATGCAATTCCTCTTGCTAAGCCAGCAATTCTAGCTTCCCACAAAATCCCACTGCCTTCCCTTCTGAAGCTACAACTGCACACTCTGTCAACTAGCATTTAAAGCTGAACTGAATTTTTTTTTTTTTTAGTTTTTCTTAACTATGTTAACTGATTTGGGCATCAAAGATCCCATCAGTCCCCAAATATCAAGAAGGCCATTTAAGAATGTGTGACCTTGGCCACAGATAAGAAAACGAAAACTGAATTTGCTCTTCCCTCTAGAGAAAAGGAAATCATAGGCATCCTAGAATCCACATCACCCCCATCCCTCAACCTGACCCTCACCTAACCCCTAAAACACTCACATTCAGTTAAAGTGAATTCCTTCAAACGCCCTGCTCCCCTTACCCCTTCCCGTCCAACTTTCTCCATATCACCCGCTTGGCCATCAGACACCCTGTCACTGGGTGCTGGCAGCCTCCAGGCACATCCCCCTCCAAGTATTTTTAAAAACCCTTTAGCCTTGCTGACGCCCAGTGGAGAGAGCTGGGCTTTGTCATTAGACACGGGCTGAGCTAGCAGCCTGAGAAGGCACCATGCCAGCTTGAAATACAGCTTAGATGAACACACCCCTCCCCGTGGTTCACAGCTTTCTCTTCGGCAGAGAGCACCAAGGGCAGAAAAGAGCGTGGGGTAGTCCAGCCTTCTGGGATCCGCCTTGGGATTCAGCAAGCTCATCTGGCAGCCAGGATGCCCTGCCGAAGGAGGCCAAGAGGCAGCCCATGATTCCCAAGAGGGCCCTTCCTCTCCTTACTCTGGGGAAAGGAACTTGGAAAAAAGCATCTCCAAAAGACAGATGCTTAGTCTCCGTGATCTGCTTATCTAGCCACAGGAGGTGGCAGGCAGGATCAGGTGCTAAAATCCCAATGATGCTCTGGCAGACACTCAGTGAACTTGACCTCCCTGAGGCTGTCAGGGAGTTTTCAAAAGATGAAAAAAAAACGGACATGCAGGGAGCACGTCCCTTGTGTGACCATGCCCTCCTCTCTTGGCTGAAGTCAACTTGGGTCATCACTGTCCTTGTCACGGTTAGGGGCCTGCCTTCAAGACTTTCAGCACCCTGCCCATCAGCTGTGCCCAGACTCTCCGACTCCAAAGGCATCAAGTAAGCCTTAAAAGGCAGCTTGATCTCTGTCAGCCGGAACATTCCTCCTCTCCGCTCTCAGCCCAGCCCCAGGCCTTCTCGGCCCAGAAACTTCCAAAAGCCACTTTCTCCCCCACCATGCCCCTGTTTTTCTATCTGTGAAATGAGGACAGTTCACTCGATTACAACTTGAGGACTAATTCATAAAAATGGTAGCAAGCTGCTTCACAAGTCTTCAAACAATCTGCCCTTCCTGCTGGGCAACAATGGCCAACATGCAGAGAAAAGATTCAAACGGTCTGTAGTGCAGCGTCCCAGTGGTACAGGCTCACCGAGGAAAAAAAGGCTTGTTCCTATAAATGAGCTCACATGCCAGAGTGGTTTCTTGCCCAAGGGGATGGCCCAGTGCATGGTCAGAAAGACCCAGAAATTCTGCCAGTGAGGGCTGCTTAAGAAAGCTTGTTAGCCACCTGGAACATGCCAGACCCCTCCCCACACCTTGGGGATTTTAAGAGTCCAGTGAGATGTAAGAAAGGCTTGGTGAGCTGGCCAGGAGATCCCATTGCTGGGGGCACCTTTTGCCAGATGGGGCCCAAAATAGGCACACTGCTCCAGCTTTCTGCACACACCTCCATCCCCAGGAGGAAGGTATGTAGTCATTCCTCCTTCAGCACTTTTTCCTAAAGATGGTCCTCTCCCTGGGAACCAAGCATGCTTATTTCACCGACAGCTGGCTCTCGTCCCAAGCACAGAGGCCCCTCTCTGCCAGGCCAGCTCTCACCTCCCTTTGTGGGGAAGCCCAAACCAAAAGAATAGAGCTGTTCAGACAGCCACTCCCCCGCCTCAGCCTCTGCCACCAAGGAAGGGAAATCTTGGTTGGAATCAACGCCCCAGCCCTACCCTTCACCTGTTCCAGACGCCTCCAGATACAACGGAGAAGGCATCCAGAAACTTCCCCAAACACCCTTCATTATCATAAGCCCAAACCAGGGGCAAATACACACAGGGGGTAAGTGGTTTTTGGGGAGCCTAACTTAGATTAGGCTTATCGAGGAGAAGGACACCCAGTGCAAAGCCAGCAAATCTCACTTCCCTGCCATAAAGACTCCTTAGTTTAGTATTTAAGGCCCTTCACCATTTGCCTAAGTATTATTCCACTGGCTCCAAGACCCATTTCCCCTCCTGCTAAAATCCTCCTAGTTAGCACACCCTAAACAGGCCCGGGGACTTCCCTGGTGGCTCACACCGTAAAGAATCCTACAATGTGGGAGACCTGGGTTTGATCCCTGGGTTGGGAAGATCCCCTGGAGGAGGGCATGTCACCCCACTCCAATTCTTGCCTGGAGAATCCCCATGGACAGAGAAGCCTAGCGGGCTACAGTCCATGGGAATCGCAGAGTCAGAGAGGACTGAGCAAGTACGCAGAACACAGCACAGACGGGCCTGGAGCTCCCCTGCCGGCCTCAGTCCCACAGCTGTGTGCCTCTCCCCAGGGCTGCCTTCTAGGCTTCTAGCACAGACACCTGTGTATTGTCAGGGGCCCTTTTTCTTGTGGCGGGCTCCCTCCCACAGGCTCCAGTTCCCTCCAGTGCCTGGCAGGGAGCCCAGTACTCCACAGAATCCAGGTAAAGGCTTGCAGTAATTCCAGGAACATCTTTTGCCAAACCAAACCCAAGTCAGGCCTCGGCCAGGTCTCTCCCCTCCTGTGGGTCCTGCCCTGCGCAGCCCACAGGAGGCGTTCTCCAGCCCCGGTCTCTCTCAATCCCCAGACCCTACGTGGACCTGGTGAGCCTACTGCTGACCTGTGGGGAGGAGGTGAAGGAGGCCATCACCCACAGCGTCCAGGCTCAGTGCGAGCAGAGCTGGGGAAGCCTGTGCTCCATCCTGAGTTTCTGCACCTCGGCCATCCAGAGACCCCCCACGGCGCCGCCCGAGCGCCAGCTCCAGGGCGACAGGGCCAAGCTCTCCAGGGGCCACCCCGCGGAAATGGCTCATCACCTTGCGGAGCCCAGCAGTCGGGAGACCGGCCGAGGTGCCAAGGGTGAGCGAGGTAGCAAGAGCCACCCCAACGCCCACGCCCGGAGCAGAGCGGCCGGCCCCGGGGCCCAGGGAACTTCTGGAAGCAGCGAGTGGGAGGATGAACAGTCTGAATATTCTGATATCCGGAGGTGAAATGAAAGGCCCGGCTGGGAAATCGTTTCCTCCACGCCGTCCATTTTCTTCTCTCTGGACATTCCAAAACATTTGCCATTAAAGAGGGGGGCTCCCACGCGCAGGATGTGATGGGGATTGCGGACTTGATTGCAGGTGTGTTAGCGGCATGAACATGTGAGGCGGAGGCTCCCTGGGCAGCGAGGGCTCGGTTGTGCCTGGTGTGTCCCGCACCCACACATCCCGACGGGAGGTCGTCTTCCTCGCAACTTTGCCTTCTTTCCATCCGCGGAGACCCTGGGCTGTGGCTTGCGGCTCTCTTTGCCGTGGGAGGTGACGAGAGGGGCGGGGTGACCCGCGGGGGGCAGACTGTGCGCTTGGTGCTGGGCCCCGCCCCCAGCTTCTGTGCCTACAGTCCTAGCGGAGCGCAGCTGGATTCTGGCGCAGGAGTGGGTGTGCAAATCTCCCAGGGAATCTGGAGAAGGGTGGAGCGGGGGCAGGGCCGTGTGGGTGCTTGGTGCCAAACAGAAATCCAGTTTCTTGCATGGGACGTTGAGGTTTGGAGTAAGTTGGGACGGGGCGGGGAGTGTGGGGGCGGCGAGGATTCTAAGTGTAATTTCTGAGCCATTGTTCTGTTTAGGGGACCCTGCTGCAGGGAGTGGCCCCTGTGTGTTTGTATTTTAACCACTGCTTCGAGTCTCGGTTTCACTTTTTTTATTTATCCAGTTACATCTCCTTATCTGTCGTCTAAATAAATAGCTTTCAAACAAGCAACTGGGTCATTAAAACCAGCTCAAAGGAAAGCAAAAAGCAACCCATCTTTGGGGGCTGAAAATTTTTTTTAAGTGCTATTTTTAAAGTAATCAAAAAGTGATGTAGCTTTATGTCTGACTGCCTGACATGGGCTCATTGCCACTAGAGCAAAGCCCACCCTGGAAAAAGTGCACACAGGAGTGCATTTGACAGAATTCCCTTTGCCTTTCGGTACCTCGCCTTGACCCTCAGCCAAGACGGACCCTGGTTCTACTGGGCCGAGTTGGAAAGCTGGCCTGTCCATGCTAGAGGCTGGAAACTGGGAACACAGAAGGAGACTGCTGCACATCACTGGGGGACAAGATTTCCCAGATCCAGAATGAAAATGTAGTAATGAGAAAAGGAGTCAGAGTGGACACAGAAAAGCAGAGAGGAGAGACGGAACTGAGGATACAGGGAAAGGATTAGGACAGAAAGCATTGGCAATGGATGTCTTGCGGTTACTGAAGAGGCCTCAGAGATAGGCCTTTTCTTCTCTTTTCTCACAGAGCTTATCCTTTCTTGCAGCCAGTTAGGAGCCCAGTATTGCAAGGAATGGATGGATGTTCTGGGCCAGGTCCTTCTAGAACAGGGGTCAACAAACCTTGTCTGTAAAGGTCCAGATAGTGAATACACTATTTTCAGTTTGGCAGGTTATATGGTTTTTGTTGCAGCTACTCCACTCAGCCTTTGTTGCCTGAAAGCAGAAACATACATAGACAACATGTAACAAATAGGCTTGGCTCCACTCCATTAAAATTTCATTTAACAGGCGCCCAACTGGATTTGGCTCTTGGGCCTGAGTTTGCTGACTGCTGTTCTAGTGACTGGGCAAAAAAGTATGCATCCTCCATTTATATCAACTCATAGCTCTCCCTCAAAGCAACCTGAGGCCAGAGATAAAGAGGCTATATTTATCTACTCAAAAATGATTCGTTCCACAGAATGCCCTTACCCAAAGCCCAGCTAGTGTTTATATAACCTAAATCCAGTTTCACTGCTGCCAGGACAGGGTGCCAGAGCATCGTTTTCCCAATCTTTCACGATGCATGTTGGAAAGAAACCATCTTTTGGGGGGAGGGGTACAAAAGGCTGGGAGAAGCACCTAGAAAGAGCAGGAGTTGCAGAAAACAGAGGAGATGTGCTTGATCCAGCTCTGCCCTCGGAGAGAGGAGGACCGGTGTGTCAGACTCTGCCATGGCAACTGAACGTAAACCATGGCTGTCTGAAGCCACACAGCACGTGGACTGTTTTCCTTACATCACTCAAAAGCTGAAGCAATAACATTCTCTCGCGTTGCTGGGTCAGCTGCTCATTTGTTCGCCTGCTTCTGGGCCGGGTGGGTGAAAGGCATCACTTTTATATTTTCCTCAGTGTAAATGTTTTACGTGTTCGCTGCTGACACCCATGTGTTGCTTCTCTTGTAAATATTTGTCATTTGTATTTATTATCTCGGTGTTTTCCCCCGAGACATAAAATTGCTTCCTCTGTTGATTTGAACCCCCTCATTGATCGCTGTTGTATATTTTTTCATGCCGCTGCTTTATATTTTTTTCATGCCACCGCTTTGTTTCTTCTCAAAAGTCAGGTAGAAATCCTTGCATTCTGGTTCCTCAAGTTTTGAAGCCTACAGTAGTATTTATTGCTGAGATCCTTTATCTCAAAACTGGGGAAAATCCAAATTCCTATAAGCATGGACAGAGGCATTTGTACAGTCCAAAATGTAAGCAAAGTTGTCCTTAAAAACAGACCCTCCACTTGGGGCTTCGTACTTCATACAAACTTACTCCTGAGCCTTCCTTTGAGGAAGGATGTGGATTTCCAAATAAAGATATGCTGTTTATTTTGAGCCCTGCATCTTAACAAGATGATCCGAACACCTCTCCTTTGTATCAATAAATAGCCCTGTTATTCTGAAATGAGAGGCCTTAGTAGAGTGAAATGCTGACACTCAAAACTAAATAAATAGAAAATGCTAGCCCAGAGCTGTAACTGTACTTTCACACACAGACACACGCACACAAGTTTCAGCTCGAATCTAGGAAAAAGCTTCTTTTAGAACATGGACAAACAACGCTTCCAGGGCCCATTTCCTAAGGAAGAGCAACCCTCCTGTGATCTCAGCATCAGCACCACGTGGGCTTGCTAAGTTATAAGATCTGTTTCTGTTACGGATTTAGGCAGCAGGATCTGTACTTTGTCACATTGCATTATCTTTCTCCAAGACTTAATAAAGGTTTTAAATAACTGACTTCCTCTTGAGTGGCGTTTTTGTCTGAGGGAGCTTTGGGTGGGCCAAGGGGATGGCTGTGAGCAAGTGGGCTTTGAGTCCATTAAATGCTGGATGTTCAGATATCTACAAGACAGAAACAGGCTCATAGGCAGAGAGCACAGAGGCATGGCTGCCAAAAGGGGTGGGGGCTGGGAGGATTGGGGGTTTAGGACTAGAGGCAAACTGTTACATATAGGATGGATAAACAAGGCCCCAGGACTTCCCTGGTGGCCTTGTGGTTAAGACTCTGGGCTTTCACTGTGGTGGCCCAGGTTCAATTCCTGGTTGGAGAAGATCTCACAAGCCACATGGTGTAACCAAAAGAAAAAACAAGGACCTACTGTATAGCACAGGGAACTATTTTCAATATCCTATGATAAGCCGTGATGGAAAATAATGTGAAAAAGAATATATACATATGTGTGTGTGTATATACATATATAATTGAGTCACTTTGCTATACAGCAAAAGATAATACAACATTGTAAATTAATCATGTCAGTTTAAAAAATGTAATGGTGAATGTTCAGTTTACAGGGAGAGGAACTCAGGGAAGAAGACTACTCTGGGCTTTTCTTCCCCCACAGGGACTCTGTCCAAAACCCTGCCTGAACCACCCAAAGAGGAGGCTGAGCTGCTGTGGCCAGCCTGAAAGCACCAACCCCAGGGCCATCAGGGTGGTCCTCACAGCTCCTTCTGGAGTGCACAGACCTTGGAGTCAGCTACCCTTTCTTGCAGATGGGGCCTACAGAGGACACCACCAGCATAATTAAGTCTTGGCCAGAAAACAGCTCAGGGGCCAGGGGCTCTGCACAGGCAGGGAAGCCTCCTCCTCACCTCTCCCTTCCTCAGCACTACTGGAGAGCTGGAGTCCCTGATTTATTTTTACAGGTGAAGAAACCAAGGTATAGGAAAGTAAAGCAACTTCTCCCAAACCATGTGACTAGTGGTGGGGGTGGGGGTGGGGGACATCTGAACTCAAACCCAGATCCCTGACTCTAAGTCCACATGCTTTCCCCTACTTCAGGCCCAGATTCTTCACATACAATTTATTTTTAATTTAAACCAATCAGTACGATTCTATTGTACACAGGGCTTAAAGAAAGAATAATTATACTCTTATATTTATAGCACCAGGCCTCCAAGGAATTCTGCTTTAGAATGGAAAGGAAAACTGATGCTCTCACCTTTCCTCTCTGCAAAGTCTCAGATTTTAGTTCAGATTAAGGGAGTGGAGGAAAATCATGGAGTCTGATCGCTTTTCAGGGCACATGAGTAATTTTTTTTTTTTAAATGCTTCTTAAGCATTCCTAAGGAAAGCCTTTGGGGAGTGGCTGGCTGGAGTGACCATGCAGGCTGAGTTTTCTCCACTACACCCACCCAGTCACCAGCCCTGCCTTGAGACGTCAGGCTTCGCTGAAATCTTCACCGCTGCCATCACCCTCATCATGATAGCTGCAGTTCGCTGTGAATCTGTTACGCGCCCCCTGTGCTGCTTGGTGCTTTACAGATATCATTTCTGAGCTTCATTTTACATCTGAAAACACTGAAGCCCAAAGGCATCTTCAGTTGCCTAGAGCCATCACAAGGCTAGCAAGCTCCAGAGGGTGGCAGGGCTCAGTCAGCATTCCCTTCTGTCTGTCGATTACCCCTGATGTGAAAATGTGGGTTAAATACACCCAGTGTTCAGAAACGCAGCTACCTCCCCCCAACGCTCAGAACTGCTCCAGTCCACTGGTTCAGGAATGATGAAGCTGTGGGAGGGCTAGAAGATCTTCCAAATATGCTGGATTTAAGCAAAGTTTTCAAAGGAAGCTGGAGCTGCGGGTCCTACAATCTGGAGACAGAAATCTGAATTTATTCTAAAGTTGACAAAAAAGAAAGCCTCCTACTGAAGAGGGAACAAGTCTTGGCCAGAGAACAAGTTTCATGTGAAATTGTTCTGTGGAGTCAGAGAAAAGATCAATACAAGCCTAGGGCTAGGAGTCATATGAGGCTGCTAGCGTAAGAAGTTCAGTTTTTATCACTCCCCAGAAAGAACATACAACTCAAAAGGCACTCCCTAAAGAGAAATGGGGGGAAAGCCACAAAGCTAACCTAAGCTGATGCATGAAATGGGCCCTGTTTCACTCAGCAGGATGAACCCTGCTGTCCCACAAGACCTGGGCATGTGCCTACCACACCATTTAACATCAGGTCTGCCTGGGTGAGCTAAAGCTTGGGAGAGACAAGAGAAGCCCCTCCAGGAATTCTGATGCAGGTCAATTGTTCACAAGGTACAGAGGAGAACTGGCTAGTTCCGTGTTCCACTGGAGAGTTTCCAGATTTTTCTGTGGCTCTTAAAGCAAAGGAGTGCCCATGTAAAAAGCAGTGGCACGCTGACAAGGATGGGACCACCGGCTTACTCGCCCTCACAAGCCATGACAAGCACTCAGCAGGGGAGGAGGGGCACCAAAGAGGGCTTTGTGCAGGGAAGACAACTAGGCCCCTGAATTTTGTCCTGGTCGTTTTTTGCTGTGTTAGCAAACAACCCCAGAACGTAGTAGATTGAGACAACGATTTTATTTTGCTCACAGTTTTGTAGGTCAGAAACTTAGGAAGGGCTCTGCTGGGTGGTTGGTCTCTTCCCCAGATGGCGTGAGCTGCCCTCCCAGATGGATGGAGGTGCCCTTCAAGTGGTCAAGGTGACTACTCAGTGCTCCCAGTCCCTTCCCCTCCCCCTCCTTGTTCTTTCTCCATGTGACAGCTCATCCCTGAGGCCTTGCAAAGTGTGGCCATCTCAGGGTGGTTAGTCCCCCTTCCTTCACGGCAACTGGCTTCCCCAAGAGAGGCTGGAGAATTTTACAGCATACTCTGCAGATATAAACTAAGGTTTGGACTTCATCCTTGGAAGTGAATGTCACAAGGGCAGAGACTGCCACCTCTACGCACAATGTCATGTCCCTCCAGTGACCTTGCCATCACACAGCTAAAATGAATGAATGAATGAAACCTCTTGTCCAAAAGGATGCCAAATTGTCAATCAGATAAGTTTCTATTCACTTTAACTCCTAAAGGAAATGTACCCTTGTGTCCTTGAAAGGAGCACCAACATGTCTGTGAGTCATTGGGGGGGGGTGTCAGAACTAAAGGTCACAAGGAAGTCTAATAATTTTGGAGTCAGGAGACAGAATATTAATCCAACCACTCATTGTCTTGCACCTGGTAAATCTTTATATTCTTTTTAAATAACAAATGAAAAAAGTCAGGACTGGCCCTGAGATCCTGGCAAATCAGGTACACATTCTCAGCTACAAAATAAGGAAACTGACAGCCACTCTATTTCTCTCACAAAGGGTGGTAAGGAGAAAATGACTGAAGCTACACGAAAGTGACAATACACAGGAGATGCTTTGAAGAGCACGGGCGCCATCTCAACGGTGGGGATTACTTCTCCTGGCCATTTTGAGAGGCTTGTGTCTAAAGTCAAGAGCACAGAGAGGATGAGCCATCCCATCCTTTCCACTGTCCTGGTCTGAGGCCTTCTACACCCAGATAGAGGGTCAGCCTCACATGGTGGGCTAGGAGGGGCACTGAGGCTAGAGGTGGGCTAGAACCGGGCATGAGGGGGCAGAGCCTAGCTAGAGGGCTGGGAGCAGCCCCTGAGCCACTCCCCAGTGGCAGGCTGGGCTGAGGAGCCACCAACAGGCTGGGGAGCAGAGGGCCTTCCTGCCAGGCTCTCCTTCTGCAAACCTCAAGGCAAGGGACCCACAAAAAAGCCGGTTCATAAGCTCCTTAATGAGAAAGGAAAGCAGAGGCTGACAGAGATGAGGGAGGGAAGAGATTCGGGGCCAGAGTCCACTCCACTGGGTGCCAAGGTTCCTGAGAGTTTGACATTTGGAAAAGATCTGGCCCGGAGGAGCCAAGGATTCGGGACAGGACTCCTTCCGGCTCCCGGGACTGTCAAGAAGAGAAGGAGGGGGAGGAAAATGACTCAGCTGAAATAAAGAGAAATGTCTTTTTAAAAAGGGAAACGATGAGAGGCACAAAGGAATGAGATGGAGCCCAAAGACAGGGTCCAGATGCCTTCTCAGACGAAGCGGGGCCAATCTGCAAAACGCTAACAAGCTCACGAGGGCTTCCAGACCAAGAACAACACCTTGAAAATGAAGAGCATCTTCCCAGCTTGCCAGGCCCAACGCCCTCGGAGCCCTCCAGGTCTGGAGTCCCCAGGGGCTGGTACCCACCTCTGCAGGAGAAATGCTGCAGTTGACCCAGCAGCGCAGAAGCTCCTCCACAGTTTTGACTCTGAAGATGGGGGCAGTTTTTGCACAGAGGAGTTAGATAGAAACTCATTTCACATTCAGGCTCACACTCACCCAGCAGGGCAAGGCTGGGAGGAGGGGCCTAGGATGCCCTTCAACTCCTCCCTGGCTTCATTCCATACACCAAACCCTGGGGGGTGGGGGAGGCGTGGAAGCAGGCTCCCTTCCTGGAAGCTGATGCAACTCTCAACACTAACCCCCTACCCCCAACAGCCAAGGGCAGATGACCTTGATTGCAGAAGTGTCAATGGACACTGCAAAGAGCTATGAGAATAAAGAGAAGCCGCTGGTACTTCCATGGTGGTCCCGTGGTTGGGGGACTGGTTCCATCCTTAGTTTGGGGGAATAAGATCCCATAGGCCACATGGTGTGGCCAAAGCAAAGGGGGGAGCAGGGTGGTCATTGAAAAAGAGAGAGAAGCCGCTGACTGCAACTCTGCATCTCCGCCCCCCAGATCACCCAGTGCTGGGTTCATGGTGGGGTACACCTCCCCCCAGCATCGAACACACATTTCTAGAAGAGGAGAAATTAGAAAGAAGAGGTCAGCTCAGCATGGCTGAAGAACTGTGAACCCCTCGCACAAGCCTATCAGGCCCGTCAACCTTTCCGAGTTGCTTGGCATTTACCCAGAAGCTCCTGTCACTGGGGAAACATTATGTGTCCTGGGAGGATGCAAAGCAGGGAGGCCAGCCTGCCCGGGAGCACAATGACACGCACAGGGGAGAACCCAGGAGGGAGTTGACAGACCAAAGCCAGCTGTCCCGCTGCAGAAGCAAGGCTGGTGTGGGAGGCCTCCCCTGACAGTAGCCCTACATTCCAGCAGAAAACAGGAATTCCTGGCCCTCTGCACGCTGGGTTATCCCAGCACCTCTAAGACGAGATGCTGTCCCTCTGGACCACTCAAATGGCTGCCAGCACCTGGCAGGGGGCCTTCAGGCACCCAGAAACAGAAAGCGTGGGGCCGACTGGCTCCCTCCGAGGTTGCTCCCATAGCTGTGGCCGCCCTGAGGTTCCTTTACCAGCCTGGGACCTGCTACAGAGACAACCACAGGCAGCATGGGAAGCACATCCACGCCTGTCTTTCCAGGGCCTGGGGCCTCGGGAACCGGTTTGAGGGAAAGCAGAGACAGAATGTAAACTGTGAGAGATCCGTTAAGAGAAACAGCGCAACAGGCCAGCTGAAAGGAAGAAGCAGGCAGGTGGTGCCTCAGACCGAAGTGCAGGGCCGACACCCAGGAAGGGAGAGAGGGAAGGAAGCAGCGCTGAGCAGGACTGCAGGCAGATCTGAGAAAGTCTCAGCCAAGAGGGTGCAGAGCCCGGGGATGCCGCTCTGTGTGGGCAGGAGTGGCAGGCTCTGCCCCAACCCCCACCATGAGCTTCATCATTGCCAGGAGCAGCCTGGGAAGAGGGTGGCTAGGGATGCACACAGCGATGGGCTGGAAGGAGTGGCAGGTGGAGGCTGAACTGGCTCCACTCTTCACAGTGGGGAGGTCTGAGCAGCACCCTCCCACAGCTACCTAATAGCCAATGCCTTCTTAAACTTTAGCCAATGCCTTTTTTAAACTTGGGCCTCCCTGCTGCTCAGATGGTAAAGAATCTGCCTGCAATGCAGAAGACTTGGGTTTGATCCCTGCGTAGGGAACATTCCCCAGGAGAAGGGACTGGCTACCTGCTCCAGTATTCTTGCCTGGAGAATTCCATGGACAGAGGCACCTAGCAGGCTACAACCCATGGAGTTGCAGAGTTGGACAGAACTGAACCGCTACCGATTTTTTTTAAACTTGCTTGGTGCTAGGTGAAGTAAGTCCGACAGAGAAAGGCAAACACGTCTCTCATATGTGAAATCTAAAAATGATACAAATGAACCTATTTACAAAACAGACTCACAGACAGAAAACAAACTTTTGGTTACCAAAGGGGAAAGCTGAGAGGGGCATAAATTAGGAATTGGGGGATATATATAAAGTAGATAAACAAAGCCCTATAGTAAAGCATGTGTACAGCACTCAATATTTTGTAATAACTATACGGGAAAAGAATCTGAAATGTATATATGTGTTCATTTTCAGATTCCTTTATCTTTCACTGTTCATATATACATATGTGTGTATGTGTGCGAATCACTTTACACATGAAATTAACACAACACTGTAAATCAACTATACTGCCAAAAAAAATTAATTAAAAAGCCAAACAACAAAAATAAATCCTTTAACAGAGCATTCAGTTCTTGAAAGAGGTTCTACCAGCCCTTTGGTAAGCCCTTTGATAACCAAAACAAGTACAAGAATTAAGGTAACACTGATTGGCAAACTAGAAAGCCCCCACTAGAAGTTCGCAAAATGATGGCTCACAGGTCACATATAGCCTGAGGTTTTGTTTGACTCACACACTGATTTTTTTTTTTTAAGTTAAGTTAGTTGCCAGCACAGAAAGTGAAAGTGAAATCGCACAGTCGTGTCCGACTCTTTGTGACCCCATGGACTGTAGCTTACCAAGCTCCTCTGTCCATGGGCTTTTCCAGGCAATAGTACCGGAGTGGATTGCTATTTCCTTCTCCAGCACAGAGGAGCCACCAAAATCCAAATTTCCAGCTTCCCTTCAAAAACAATAACATTCATCCGTCCTGAGACTTCCTTGGTGGTCCTGTAGTTAAAATTCCACCTTCCAGTGTAAGGGACACGGGTTTGACCCCTGAGCAGGGAAATAAAATCCCACATGCCAGGGGCAACGAAGCCCAAGCACTGCAATGCAGACCCCGCTCACCACAACCAAGAAGACCCGACTCATCCAAATAAATTCAGAAAATAATATCCATCAATCCTGAGCCCACATTCCAGCTCACCACAGTTCTTACCACTCCCTACTGTCTTACTCCCTACCTGCTTCCCTCACGCACTTGACCAGACTGGCTTCTGCAGGCCTCCTGCCTACAATCATGGACGCATCTCAGCCATTCATGGCCATTCCATTTCCTAGGGGGATGAAAAGAGGAACATTTACAACATCTGAAAAGAGCTCTGGGCAATTAAAATATAACAGAGAAAAATGAAAAAGAATCAATAAAGCAACTGGGAGGTAAATGTAAGAAAGTCCTTCAGAAAGAGACTAATTATGGAAGAGAAAGAAGATCAATCTAGGAGATTTATCCCATCAGAAGGACTTCCAGAATAAAGGAATGAGAAAATGGTAGGGAGAAAATTATCAAGAAATAGTGCAGAATTGAAGCACAAGAGCTTTCAGATTGAAGAGGCCTAACGAGGACCCAAGGCAGTGAATGAAAAACTCCCCAATAATATGCACCCTTGTGAAAGTCCAAAATTCCTAAGAGTAAAAAGGGAAAGCCCAAACGTTTCCAAAGAGTGGAAAAGACTTACAAGGAATCAAGATCATCATGTACACACTGCTATATTTAAAATGGATAACCAACACTGATCTGCTGTATAGCACAGGGAACCCTGCTCAATGTTATGTGCCAGCCTGGACGCAGGCAGAGTTTGGGGGAGAATGGATACATGTATATGTGTGGCTGAGCCCCTTTGCTGTTCGGCTGAAATTATCACATTGTTAATCGCCTATACCCCAATACAGAATAAAAAGGTTTTTTAAAAAAAGAATCCGTAAGGGCTCAGACTCCTCACCAGCAACTCTGGAAGCCAGAAGACAAAGGAGCCATGCTTCAGCATCCTGCGGGAAAGTAACTCTATCCCTAGTCAGATTATCAATTAAGTGGAGTACAATCCAGATATTTTTCAAACATGCCAGGTCTCAAAATTTTTCCTTCTGAAATAGCCTTTCACAGGAAGCTCCTGAAGCTTCATGCTGCCAAAATGAGGGAGTAAAATTAGAACAAAGACATAATCAGATCCAGGAAGCAGAGACCTAGCCCAGAAGAGAGGGAAGGGGCTTCCCAGGATGATGGTGAGAAGCCTTCAAGGACTTCCCTGCTACCCCAGTCACTGTGCTGCCACTCCAGGGGGTAGGGGTTCAATTCCCTGGTCTGGGAATTAAGAAGCATGCCACATGGCATGCCAAAAAAAAAAAAAAAGTCCAGGCTGACAGTTGAACAGCCAGCCCAGCTGGGAGCAGAGGACCATGGGGACTGCAGAGGATCACTTCATGGTCTGGCCAGAGGTCCTGAGGGCTAAGTTAGTGATGGTTAAATTACTTACAGAAGACTAAGCAAACCAAAATAAGAGAAAGATTGAATGGGCATTTCACAAGATCTCCAAATAGCCCATAAGCACATGAAAAAGGCCTCGACGCCATCAGTCAATAGGAAGATACAAATTAAAACGCCTATGATCATCGCTGTCTACCGAGCAGAATGGATCAAACAAAGAATAACAGAGTCCCAAGCACTGGAGAGGCAATGAAGAAGCTGGCTCTCTCATACGTTGCTAGTGGGGTCCCAGTGGTTCAAACAGTTTGGGAAACTCTGGCAGTTTCTTAGAAAGTTAAACATATGCCCATCCTATGTCCCAGAAACCCCACTCATAGGAATACACCCAGAGGAATGAACACAAACAGAGCCACAATAGTACTAGAACAAGACTGTTGAGTAACTTTACGCATAAGAGCCAAAAACTGGAACCAGCCCTAATGTCCATCCAACTGGAGATGGATAAACCAAGCATGATTCTTCCATCCAAGGAATACGAGTTGGCAATGGAAAGGAATGAGTGACACACACAACCGTGTGGGCGAATCTTCAAAACACGAAGAGGGGAAGGAGACAGACAAAGACAGAAAAGTTTACTTGCAGAAGTTCACACCCTGGAAATACTAATCTATGGGGTGATAATTCAAAATATTATTTCTAGGGGATCAAGACTGACAGATATTAACTGACAAGGACAAAAGGGAAACTTCCAGGATGACAGATTTGTCCTGGTGTCACAGGCATATTGTATTTAAAAGTCATTAACGGGGAACTTAAAATACACTTTATTATGTGTCCATTTATTCCCCAAAAAAGTACTGGGGGAAGAAAAGAAATAAATTTTAAAATTATTAATTCCATGCAAAATAAAAACATATTAGAAAAGAAAATGTTCCCATAGGACACTCCCTGTAATATGGACCTAGTTTGGCTGTGAACTGCGAACACAGTTCTAATAGATAAATATACTATATATGGATTCAACCAGAACTCTCTATTGGCAGGATGAGCAGAAGAGCAGCGTTTATGTATTGCAGAGGGTGAGGAGAAGGCAATGGCACCCTACTCCAGTACTCTTGCCTGGAAAATCCCACGGACAGAGGAACCTGGGTGGCTGCAGTCCATGGGGTTGCACAGAGTCGGACACAACTGAAGTGACTTAGCAGTAGCAGCAGCAGGGGGTGAGTAAAGAGAGACAAATCCTAATATTTTGTAGTAAGAAGTCAACAGATCATGTGTAAAATCAAATACACAAATAAACAAGAAATAGCAGTGAGGTGTGTTCAGCAGTGAGGCTTCTAAATGTAAACACTGACAGCAGCAGGTGGTTGTCTCTGGGGAGTAGCNCAGTAGCAGCAGCAGGGGGTGAGTAAAGAGAGACAAATCCTAATATTTTGTAGTAAGAAGTCAACAGATCATGTGTAAAATCAAATACACAAATAAACAAGAAATAGCAGTGAGGTGTGTTCAGCAGTGAGGCTTCTAAATGTAAACACTGACAGCAGCAGGTGGTTGTCTCTGGGGAGTAGCATTCAGTGGTGGGGAGGTGTGGGCCAGATCATTTGAATCTACTAGAATTAAGTTTGGCAAAAAGAAACAGGAACCTGAAACAAAATCCCTTAATTAAAACGGAAATGTAAAAGTCTGGAGATAGACAACCTAGGACTGCCTCACAAAGGTCGCAAAGATTCAGGCTTCTTTTTCTCACTGCTATACCAAACACTGGTTCCAGTTCCAAGACCGCCTTATGCTTCAGTATGGCTGCTCCAGCTCCACCCATCAAATCCACATTTCAACCAGTGGGATGGAAAAAGAGATAAAGATGAAAAAAGGTGCCTATTTCCCCAAAGTAACCCCACAACACTTCTGCTTAAATCTCACTGGTCAGAACTGAGTCCCATGGTCACTCCTAGCTGCAAGGGAGGCTGGAAAAAAAAAATCTTCTCTAATCTGAACAGCCATGTGCCAACCATGGAAGAGGGCAGTCTCTGGCATTAGGACCCATGTTTAAATTTTTTAACTATATGTAGGTATCACTTTGATTTAAAGGTAAAAATTTGAACGAAAAGAAGTAGCATGAGCAGTCAACACACAGTGAAGAACAGTTCTGCCGCATTAGCGTACTGCAGGCGGCCTCGGTGCCGGGTAGGCAGCAGGAAACACCAATGATGCAAAACCACCACCTGTCTTCCCACCAGAGCAAGGGAGCCAGAGGGGGCCCAGAGGGAAAACTAAGGAGGTGATATACGGAATTAAGGTATGGGGTGGTGCACGCCGGGGCAAGAATCCACCTGAGGGCCAAGTAACTCCACAACGACAACCTTTCAGAGAGCCCCAAGCTCTGAAACCTTTCCTAGCCTCCCACATTTAGAACAGCTTTTAAAAAGATAAAAATTGCACAAGACCCCAGAAAGGTAGAAACTGTTATTCCTCCTTTACAGATAAACAGACTCCCAGAGGTTGAGTAACTTCCTGCAGGTCATATCTGGAGAGGCTAGGACTTGACCTCAGGAATCCCCAAGACAGAGTCCTGGTTTCTCTCCTCCATGACACAGGCACTCCTCCAAGGGGTCTGGGCGGCCACCCGAAGCTTTTGGATTCTCTGCAGAGTCACATCAGGCCTGTCAATAAGTCACAAGATGCCATGACTCATCTGAAGACAAGATAAACAAGAGGGAGGCCCGGTGGGATGAGAGGCCCTGTTTCCTAGGAAGTTGCCTTCTGCAGAGCTGAAAGAGTACACAGTCAGCAGGCAAGAGCCTCTTCCGCAAACACCAGTGCAGCAGTTTGCAGACAAAGAAAAAGCGCTGCTGGTCCTGGAGATGGGTGGCAGAGCTGGGAGCCGTGAGTTATTTCCATCCTGAAAGGGCTTTTGTCAAGCCCAGGCCACGAGCCTGAGCATATAGAATTCCAAGCCTTTCCCTTCCAATTTCTCCAAAACCAGAAGGGGAGGTCCGTCTGCGCTGATCTAACATGAGTTCTCTACTGCATCCCTTCCAAGAATCCCAAAATGTTTAGCCAGTGTTTCTGGATAAAAACTGCAGACCCTCCAAGTGATCTTGGGGCAACCATTTCCTCTTCCTGCACCCCACCTCTCAGGGGAGAATAAGATGGCTCTCAGGGAGACGAAGGAGATTTGGCAGAGGGCGGGAGCTTATTGCCCCCAGCACCCATCCAACCAGGTCTGTCTGGACACAACAGGCTCATGGGGACCAGTCAAAGCGCAGAGCCCAGATGGCCCAACAGGAAAGTGGCAGGTAGTCAGGAAGGGCGGGGCAGAGAGTGCAGAGGCCAGCAGAAGGGACCCAGCCCAGGGCTCAGGGACAGGGCTCAGTTCTGCAAAGACTCAGGCCACAAGAAGAAGTCTACAGTCAAATGAAGGACCCAAGTAGAGCCTTGAGGCTTGGTCATCAGGAAATATGACAAGAGATAGGCTTGCTGGACTATAGGTCAGAATGAGGTGACATAATGCTGATTCAGCCAGAGAGAACTTAGAGGAAATTTTCACTCCCCCTAAGCAGTCACAGAGCTCATGCCAGAGTCTGCAATTGAAGCAACTCCGAATGTTTGGGGATGAGAGGACAGGGAAGCCCCAGAGGCAATTCAAGAAGCAGCACGTGCTTGGCCACCTCCCTCCTGTCCACCTGCTCATAAGGACTTTCTCCTCCAAATCATCACAGCCAAGCAGGTGACTTAGCCAAGCCCCAGGACTCTGTGATAACACTCAGAACAACATCTTGCTTATTCATGACCTCTTCTTGGCCACCTCCAGTTTGAATGGACCTTCCCAATGCATGCATTTCATCTCTGACTCAATTCTAATCTTCTATCGCTATTGGCTCAGCAGTAAAGAATCCATCTGCCAAGGCAGGGGATGCAGGTTTGATCCCTGGATAGGAAAGATCCCCTGGAGTAGGAAATGGCAACCTACTCCAGCATTCTTGCCTGAAAAATCCCATGGACAGAGGAGCCTAGTGGGATACAGTCCACAGGGTTGCAAAGAGTTGGGCGTGACTGAGAACTGAGCACACATTGTTATTTTAAAATGACTGACTCTCACTCGATCCCAGCACAATGCAGGGTACTCAGAAGAGCTTAGTAAATACCTTTGTCTTTGACTACACTTGAAAATAATATATTTAAGGAGATTTAAAAAGAACTCATGAGAAAATGACAATGTAAGGACAAAATGATGCTATGACCACAAAAAGTCATAAATCCTGAGGGAGCATTGAAAAAATAAGTAAATCAGAGAGAGGGGCCATTAATCTGGGAGGACTTCTTAGAGAAGGTGAGTTTTGAACCAGCTACTAAGAGAAATAGAGAATATATTAGAATTATTTTGGTTGCAAGCAACAGCAATCTAATTCAAAGATTTAAGCCCAGCTTAAATCCCCAGCTTAAGCCCAAAAAGACAAGAAAAAGTAGGAAGGGGGAGGGAAGGAGTCAAGGAGAAAAAATACAGGGGAACTGCACTGACTCATGTAATGAAAGGTAGGCATGACTGGATCCAGGTGCTCAGATAATATTATCAGGAATCCACCACTCTCTGGTTTCCTCTGTGATAGCCTGGAAAATCCCATGGATGGAGGAGCCTGGTGGGCTGCAGTCCATGGGGTCGCTGAGTCGGACACGACTGAGCGACTTCACTTTCACTTTTCACTTTCATGCACTGGAGAAAGAAATGGCAACCCACTCCAGTGTTCTTGCCTGGAGAATCCCAGGGACGGGGGAGCCTGGCGGGCTGCCGTCTCTGGGGTCGCACAGAGTCGGACACGACTGAAGCGACTTAGCAGCAGCAGCAGCTGTGTCATTCCAAGGCTAGCTCTCTAGACATGGTTCCTACAGCTTAGCAACTTCAGGAGGAAGAGAAAGCTTCTCTTTTCAATAGTTTAGAGGTACTCAAAACAAAACAAACAAACAAAACTTTTGTTGTAAAGAGATTCTGAGGGTTTGTTTTTGCAGCTTAACTTGGTCTATCCTGACTAATACATGCCCTGTACGTCTAGCCTGGGACGCAGACTCACCTTTATAGTCAGCAGAATATGTTGATATGATTGGCCAGGCTGAAGCAGGGTATGGTGCTCTGATTGGCCAGGCTGAAGCAGGGTATGGTGCTCTGATTGGCCAGGCTGAAGTAGGGTATGGTGCTCTGATTGGCCAGGCTGAAGCAGGGTATGGTGCTGTGACTGACCCGACTGAGCTGCACACCCAACAAGGGAACCAGGAAACTGAGGCCAGCCCCACCTTAATCATGTGGGCTGAGATTTCCTCACAGGAAAATCAAGATCCTGTTACCAAAAAAAAGGGGGGGATATTCTCTGGGCAGCAAAAAATCTAAAGAGCTTAATACACACTTGGCAGAAAGGTGAAAGGAAGCAGGGCGTACTTCACAACCATGACTCCTGCATCTGGGGCCCACCGTTCTGTCGGATGATCCGCCTCCCTCCAAGGTACTCCCTGTCTTCCCAAAGGAGAGTCCCCAGCCAAAAGCTGGGTTTTGGAAGAGAACTTGCAGCCCCCAGAGAAGGGACAGGTATATCCCCTCACCCCATCTTTGCAGCTCACCACCTGCTCTGGCCAAGACTCCCAGCTGTGAAAGCTCCCGGCAGTGCAGGGAGGCTGCAGGCATCCAGCGGCGGCCTGGAGGCCCAGCGCCCACACCTGCAGCCTCTGAGAGCCCCACCAAATCCCGACTCCTCGGGGAGCTGAGCACAGCGCATCAGCACTTTTAGCTCTATCATTCCCTTACAGACTTTTAACCTCCTGGACGGAAGAATTCAGTCCGGCTTGTTGCCTCTCTCCGCCGACTTGAGAATCCAGCCGGAGTCGCTACGTCACACTTCCTGCAGCAGCCCAAGGGTCAGGAGTTCACCCGCTGAACCGTTTGCCTGAGGAGCCGTGGTCCTAATAAGCATGACATCCTCCCCCAAAGCTTCAGCAGCTGTGTTTCCCCCTGGATCGGAAGGGAAGGAACCAAATAAAGCAGCAGGAGGAATTACGTGGTGCAGAACTGCTCAGTGTGGGATTCCAGGTCCAAAGGTCAGATGCTCAATTATGGTTTGGAGGAGGTCAGTCTTGGGGGTTTTGCCTCAGTTTTCTTGTTGCTAAAATGGAGGAAGAGAGGATCNAGGGTATGGTGCTCTGATTGGCCAGGCTGAAGCAGGGTATGGTGCTGTGACTGACCCGACTGAGCTGCACACCCAACAAGGGAACCAGGAAACTGAGGCCAGCCCCACCTTAATCATGTGGGCTGAGATTTCCTCACAGGAAAATCAAGATCCTGTTACCAAAAAAAAGGGGGGGATATTCTCTGGGCAGCAAAAAATCTAAAGAGCTTAATACACACTTGGCAGAAAGGTGAAAGGAAGCAGGGCGTACTTCACAACCATGACTCCTGCATCTGGGGCCCACCGTTCTGTCGGATGATCCGCCTCCCTCCAAGGTACTCCCTGTCTTCCCAAAGGAGAGTCCCCAGCCAAAAGCTGGGTTTTGGAAGAGAACTTGCAGCCCCCAGAGAAGGGACAGGTATATCCCCTCACCCCATCTTTGCAGCTCACCACCTGCTCTGGCCAAGACTCCCAGCTGTGAAAGCTCCCGGCAGTGCAGGGAGGCTGCAGGCATCCAGCGGCGGCCTGGAGGCCCAGCGCCCACACCTGCAGCCTCTGAGAGCCCCACCAAATCCCGACTCCTCGGGGAGCTGAGCACAGCGCATCAGCACTTTTAGCTCTATCATTCCCTTACAGACTTTTAACCTCCTGGACGGAAGAATTCAGTCCGGCTTGTTGCCTCTCTCCGCCGACTTGAGAATCCAGCCGGAGTCGCTACGTCACACTTCCTGCAGCAGCCCAAGGGTCAGGAGTTCACCCGCTGAACCGTTTGCCTGAGGAGCCGTGGTCCTAATAAGCATGACATCCTCCCCCAAAGCTTCAGCAGCTGTGTTTCCCCCTGGATCGGAAGGGAAGGAACCAAATAAAGCAGCAGGAGGAATTACGTGGTGCAGAACTGCTCAGTGTGGGATTCCAGGTCCAAAGGTCAGATGCTCAATTATGGTTTGGAGGAGGTCAGTCTTGGGGGTTTTGCCTCAGTTTTCTTGTTGCTAAAATGGAGGAAGAGAGGATCATTTCTGGGAAATGAGCGGTGTCTGATAAAGTAGGAACATCACCCAGGTTCCAACAGTCGCCCAAAACCAAGCCAACGTTTTTTTATAGAGAACTTTCTAGACTGCCAAACCCACCCTAGGTGCAGAGAACTGCAGTCCAGCTGAGCTTGCATCTTCAATTCTCGGTCTACCCTTCTCACTGGATGAAGCAGACATCTGGAAGGCTGAACCACCAGCTGATGGCTTAAGGCCCCCAAGCATCTCTCCCAGGCGATGGAAGACTGGCAGAGGGCTAGAAGCTGGGCAGACAAAAGTGTCCCAGTCCCTAGAACCTGTGCTCCTACATTATTCCTGGGAGCACCAACGTAAAAGAGATTTCTGAGAACTCACAACCTACCACTCACCACCAAAGGCAACAGGAACCAGAGAGATGGAGGGGCTGCAAAGTTCGGGAGGGGGTTGAAGAGAACTAAATACATGACTAGATCAGAACAGGCGAGAAGGTGGCTCCTGGCTGTTAGTCTAGAACTCAAAATTATTATTATTTTTAAAAACAGTAGGAAAAAAAATTTAATCTGAATAAAACACCTCTGTGTACTAAGCTAGGGAGCACACAGCTAAGTATAAAGGGCAGAGCCCATTTGGGGGGCAAGACTGACTCTAAGGCGCTTGCAATGGTGCTTCCAAAGGACACATCTAACAAAATCACTTAAATGGAAGTTAGGCCAAGTCCTGGCAATTGTATTAGAGGATTTTGGTTGCCAGTGGCAGCCACCAAGTTTAAACTGGCTTACGCCAACATCGGAAATTTATTGCCTCACTGGACTGGAAAAAAAAAAAAAAAAAACCCAGGGGTTCCAGCTTCAGGCATAGTTGGATCCAGGCTCAGACAGCGCCATGAGGACTCCGCCCCCCTCCCCTCAGCCCTGCTTCCCTCCACACCAGCTTCATTCTAAGATGCTATGTGGCATCCCCGGGAGGCTGAAGGCTTACAACCTCCTTCCTGGTGGCAATTGCAGAGGAAAAAGAGCTTCTCCTTCCCAGGGGCCCTCATTGACCCCTTTTGTGTCACGGTCATTGTGCAGAGAGAAGGATCCATTGATTGGTCAGACTGCAGCCATGGACAGTTCATATGAGGGTCTGGAACTTTATGAGAAATCCTGGTCTGGAGATTAAAAAAAAAAAGGACTCATTGGGATAGAGATGTTACCAGTTTTGCTATCACTGGGCTGTGGGGCCTTGGGCAAGCCAGTGACCCACTGTGAACCTCTGTCTCCTCTTCTGTAGAAGAGTAACAATATCTGCTGCAGATAGCTGCTGGGGAGGCCAACTAAGAGAACTCAGGTGAATTACCTAGCACAGAGTGTTCAACAGATAGTGGCTCTCTTCTTTTTTTCCGGGTTTCCCAGGTGGTACTAGTGGTAAAGAACCCGCCTGCCAATGCAGGAGACATAAGAAATGTAGATTTGATCCCTGGGCCAGTAAGATCCCTTGGAGGAGGGCATGGCAACCCGCTCCTGTATTCTTGCCTGGAGAATCCTATGGACAGAGGAGCCTGGGGTCACGAAGGGTCGGACACGACTGAAGTCACTTAGCACAGCACCCATTCCTTGTTCTATTTGTTTCTCACTTGAGTTTCCCCTTTCCTGTTTCTACCTTAAGACTGCTGGAGGCTCACTCTTTGGCACTCTTCAGTACTCTTGCCTGGAAAATCCCATCAACGGAGGAGCCTGGTGGGCTGCAGTCCATGCAGTCGCTAAGAGTCAGACGTGACTGAGCAACTTCACTTTCACTTTTCTCTTTCATGCATTGGAGAAGAAAATGGCAACCCACTCCAGTGTTCTTGCCTNCTCTTCAGTACTCTTGCCTGGAAAATCCCATCAACGGAGGAGCCTGGTGGGCTGCAGTCCATGCAGTCGCTAAGAGTCAGACGTGACTGAGCAACTTCACTTTCACTTTTCTCTTTCATGCATTGGAGAAGAAAATGGCAACCCACTCCAGTGTTCTTGCCTGGAGAATCCCAAGGACTGGTGGGCTGCTGTCTATGACTGGTGGGCTTCAGTCGGACACGACTGAAGCAACTTAGCAGCAGCAGCAGCAGCAGCAGAGTCCTGGGAAGAGCTGGGAGAGGAGGGGGCCTCCCGAGAGAGGAGGGGCCTGGGCTGCCAGGCCTTATTACAACTACCCCTCTGTTCCCTTTGGCATGCTTCATCTTGCAGCTGTGGGTTGGGAGACGGGGATTGGCCATGCCAGGTGCCAGCCAGGATGCCAGGGCTAGAGCAGGGAGTTCTACCTGAGACATCGCAAACTATCAAAACTACAGGGCCCCTGCAGGGAGAGCAAAATGCAGAGCCTCCAAGAACGCACCTCTGGTGCATCATGGCAGGAGCGAGGCTGAGACTGCTGGATCAAGTGAGTGGAGACAGGAAAGGGAAGCAAAGATGAGCAGCGGAGAAGTGACCCAAGGAATCCTACCACTCACCAAAGGCCGGGAAAACACAGCCTGGCCGCTCCAGGGCCAAGACAAGGCCATCCCTGAGTTCTAAGGGATTGGAGAGATTCTTTGAATTCAGAAAAACATCAGAGTAACTCCACCCACTGTTCCTGGAAGGGGGCCACGGGATGACACCAGCAATCCTGGCCCAGATGTGGGTTACAAGCCGCCACAAGGAAGAAAGAGCAGGCCACCGATTTGGGGAGGCTCTCCCCAACCCCAGCCATCCTGCTTTCCCTTGGCCTTTGCCTTTTTAAGAGATTCTTTCCAGGACTTGCCTGGAGGTCCAATGGCCGACTTCCACTGCAGGGGGTACAGGTTCAGTCCCTGGTGGAGGAACTAAATCCCACATGCCACTCGGCGTGGCCTCAATAAATAAATACATAAACATTTCTTTAAAAAAAAAAAGAAAAAAAAAAAAGATTCTTTTTGTGTAGAACCTCCCTGCAGACCTTCCCAAGGATAGGAAGTGTCCTGAGCCGGGGAGGTAGGCCCCAGCAGGGCACTTGCAGGAAAGTGAATGTGAGCAGATGATGCTGGGTTTCTGACATTCCTGGACTGGGGGACCCTGGACAAGTCCCATTTCCTATTCCAGAAAGTTGGAATAACCACCAGTCACCTCTGCTCAGGGCTGGGCCCAGACAGGGGCAGGATGAAGGAGGGAAGGCAGTGGGAGAGCTGTGAGCCTAGGGGAAGCTTCAGGGGCCCTCCTCGCTCCATCCACCAGGCAGCAGGCCCCCTGGATCAAGAACACCTAGCATGGGGGCTGAAGGCAACTTTTAAAAGACTTCTAGCTCTTCCCCTTCAAGCCCAACCCTGGCAGCCAACCTTGGCACATCACTAGCCTTCTCCAAATCAGAACTCCTGATCTGAGCAGCACTAAGCTTGCTGGGAAGCAACAATGCACCTGCATTTAGAGTTGCCTTGCTGCTGCTGCTGCTGCTAAGTTGCTTCAGTCGTGTCCGACTCTGTGCGACCCCATAGACGGCAGCCATCAGGCTCCCCCGTCCCTGGGATTCTCCAGGCAAGAACGCTGGAGTGGGTTGCCATTTCCTTCTCCAATGCATGAAAGAGAAAAGTGAAAGTGAAGTCACTCAGTCATGTCCGACTCTTAGCGACCCCATGGACTGCAGCCCACCAGGCTCTTCCGTCCATGGGATTTTCCAGGCAAGAGTACTGGAGTGGGGTGTCATTGCCTTCTCCGTTGGAGTTGCCTTGGCTGCATTCAAATACTGGCTCTAAGCCTTATTCGCTTTGTAATTTGGGGCAAGTCATTTCCCCTTCCTGGACCTCAGTTTTACAGTCTGTAAAATGGTGATAATAGTCTCTATGTTGAATGACGTGAGCTTTGTGNGTCATTGCCTTCTCCGTTGGAGTTGCCTTGGCTGCATTCAAATACTGGCTCTAAGCCTTATTCGCTTTGTAATTTGGGGCAAGTCATTTCCCCTTCCTGGACCTCAGTTTTACAGTCTGTAAAATGGTGATAATAGTCTCTATGTTGAATGACGTGAGCTTTGTGACTGGCACATAAAAATCACTCAGTGATGGTAAACTGCTATGATTGATTGTTGCTGTTAGGTTTAAGGGGAAAAAAAGAGGTCTCCAGCAAAACATTTCAAAATTCACAGATTCAAGAGAGGTGACTCAGAACCTAAAATTCAGTATTATTGCTCCTTTAACTACTGTTCTGCTTTATTGTCTCCAGGCGCCTTCTTTGCAAGATCGCCCAAACATCTGCCTTTGTCCATCAGCAGTCCAAAAGTAGATGGTAAGAAATCCAGACAAGCCAATGCAAAAAGCTAATATCCCAGCTTGAAAACTGGACTGCCCTGCAGCGTTGGCGTTTGATCAAGTGCGTGGGTGCCCAGGGAGCACTCGGTCATGGGTGTGGCTGGCAGACAGAGGTCACACGCGCAATTTCCCAAGGGGGCTTGTAGGCCAGAAAGGGCCCAGGAGCCACGTGGCAGCCCTATGTCGTTCTTCCTATAGAAAAAGGACATTGGAAAAGTCGAAGTGTTCGTCACTCAGTCGCGTCCAACTCTTTTCAACCCCGTGGACTGTGGCCTGCCAGGCTCTGTCTATGGGATTCTCCAGCAAGCATACTGGAGTGGGGTGCCATTTCCTTCTCCAGGGGCTCTTCCCGACCCAGGGATCGAAGCCGGGTCTCCCCGCATTGCAGGCGGATTCTTTACCTTCTGAACCCCCAGGGAAACCCACCAGTGTGTCCTTCCTATACTGGTTTGCAATCACAAGCACCAGAGCCTCAGCAAGCCCTGGGGGGAGATCTGCATGGATTCTCTTCCATGTCTCCTCGCCTCCTTGCTTGCCCCTCCTCTTCCCTCCTCCGCATTTATCCAAGAACCAAGCTGCCCATCTGTGGGTCATGGAGAAATTGTGGGCACATCCCTGACCTGAGATGGAGAGAGAAATCCAGAGGGTTCAAGGAGGAAGGAGCCTCACCTCACCCTCAGTGATACCCACTCCCTCTCTGAGACTTTGATTAGGCTGAAGTTAAAATGAAGCTGGCCCCCTCCTGCGCAGTGGCTGATGCCAAAGACAGCAGGAGGTGGGAGGGAAGGGTGCTGGGGCATGGACAAACGGAGCAAGGCCAGGCAGGCCTTCCCTAGATGATCCAGATTTTCACACTAGTGGACCCTGGAGCTGGGTTCCAGCAGCAGAGCCTTTCCTCGGGTGTGAAGGTAGCTCAGGCAGTGGGAGAGAAAGCAAGAGAACAGAGGCAAGGGGGGAGGTGATGAGAGGCAGGGAAGGCGAAAGGACAGATGGGGAAAAGAGGAGAGCCTGAGGGTGCAGCCAGCTTGGGGGAGGGGTGGAGGTGAAAGCAGTTGGCTTGTTCCATGCAGACTCCCCCTGCCCACCTGGTGGGCTACACAGGAACTGTCCCAAATCTAAGCCAAGGGCAAGCCCCTGTGTTCTCTGTGTCCACACACTGCAGACCGTGTGTATGGTCTTTGTCAGCCTTACAGAATGAGCCTGCACAACTCCAGGGGGCCCCTGAGCGCCTTAGCGCCAGCACTGGCCCATGGGTTGTGCAGCCCACAGCCAGGGCGGCCCTGCACCATGCCCTAGGGTGCAGCCATCCCTGCCACACGCTCTCCTCCCCCTCCACCTCTCTTGCCTTGGCAGCCTTCACCCTGACCATGCCCCTGACAGGTGGTGAGGATGTAGAGTGGCCACAAAGGCAAGAGCCCAAAGAAGGGGAAAGAGCCGGAAACATTAGACCCGGAACTCCCCTGGTGATCCAGTGGCTAAGAATCCGAGCTCCCAGTGGAGGGACCCAGGTTTGATCCCTGGTCAGGGAAATAGATCTTGCATGCCATGACTAAGACCTGGCACAGCCAAATAAATAAATATTCTTAAAAACAACACTATCGCCAAAACAGTCACATGGGAAAAAGAAAAGAATACTAGACCTACTCTCTCCCCCATTAAAGGGGCCAAATGTGTGCTGTGTGCTAGTCACTCAGTCGCGTTCGACTCTTTGTGACCCCATGGACTATAGCCCACTAGGCTCCTCCTGTCCATGGAATTCTCCAGACAAGGATAATGGAATGGGTTGCCGTGCCCTTCTTCAGGGGATCTTCCCAACCCAGGGATCAAACCCAGGTCTCCCGCATTGCAGGCGGATTCTTTACCATCTGNCAGTCGCGTTCGACTCTTTGTGACCCCATGGACTATAGCCCACTAGGCTCCTCCTGTCCATGGAATTCTCCAGACAAGGATAATGGAATGGGTTGCCGTGCCCTTCTTCAGGGGATCTTCCCAACCCAGGGATCAAACCCAGGTCTCCCGCATTGCAGGCGGATTCTTTACCATCTGAACCACCAGGGAAGCCAAACAAATAATAGCCTTGTTGAATCCGCTGCAAGGTAAGACTGCCTGCACCCAGCTGCTCCCACCTGTGGCATCCTGCTGGCTGCTGAGATGGGAGCTCCCAGGCCAGCAGACACAGGTGGGCCCACCTCCTCCAGGCACACACCTGCCACGGCAGCCTCCTCTCCTGCCCCAAACTGGACCCCACCCCAGGCCATGCTAGACCCAGCTCCGTCACAATCCAGGAGGAGACAGGCAGTTTCCTACCCAAAAAGAACTCCCCTAAATCACCTTCCAACCTGCCTGCCCCATTTTTGTTAGTGTTATTAAAATGGACATTGAGACGTCCCTAGTAATCCAGGAGTTAAAGCTGCGTGCTTCCGATGCATGGGATGCAGGTTTGATGTCTGGTTGGGGAACTAAAATCCCACGTGTCATTTGGCCCAGCCGGAGGGAAAAAGAAAAAATGGACATTGTTTAGACATCTTGCTGTGTGAAGCCAGACTCTCTCTTCCAAACTTAGGGGATAAATTATGCTTGGTCTATGCCAACCTTGGTCATCCTGTTCCTCCTTGCCAGTGAGCGTTCAGGAATGAGCATGTGACTCAGCTCTGGTCAATGAGATGTAAGAAGTCTGCCAAGATTTTCTGAGGTTGCTGACTAAAAAAAGAACACTGTGGAGAAATGCCCTCTTTGCCATCTTTCCTGCTCTGTGTGAAGACGTGAGACCTGGAGCATCAGCAGCCACCTTGTGACCTAGAAGACAACTTAAGGCCAAAATGCCAATGCCAAAGATGGCAGAGTAGAGAGAAAGAACACGTGTTGCTCTCACGCAGCCATCATGAGATTGCTGAGCCAAACCTGGAACTGCCCTCTCCAGATTCTTTATTGGTGAAATAATTAAACGTTTCTATGACTTCAGCCATTGTGAGGGGGGTTTCCTGCACTTGCAGCCGAAAGCAGCCTAGATGGCACAACAATCAGCAAGTCTCTCTCCAGTCACCCTGGCCAGGCTTGAGGTGCCCTTACCCAGCAGCCAGATCTCACACACATACCCTTCCTGAGTATCCCAGGCACCTGCCCATCCCCACCTGGAAAAGAAACTCCAGCCTGCTTTGCCTGTAGAGGGGGGGATGACCACTAACCAGCCTAGGGTCCATGGGCTCCAACTCATTCTGTCCCCTCTGTTCATCAGTCAGCTGTCTCTTAGCAAGCCACAACCTCTCTGGGCCTCTGTTTCCTTGTCTGTAAAATAAGGGTGATTTTTAAAATTGCTTTATTTGCTCACAGCATATCAGAATGGAAACTAGATGAGAGAGGACAAGCAAAGGCATTTTGTGTATTTTAAAGTGCTCCTTATTACGAAAATCATCTCTGGATGGGGGGACACGTAGAAAAAATATATAAATTGTTGTGGATCTGTATACTTCAACAGAATGAATTGTTTGATAGGTATGATTAAAAAAACGATGTAAAAATCATTTAATACTTATGTATGTAGTGTATATACAAATAAATGTCTATATATTCATTGTTACCAAAATCATTCTTGTGATGATAAAAGGTTTGGGAACAGGCAGGCCTAGGTTAGACTTCTGCTTCTGCCACTTACTAGCTGTGTGACTTTAGGTGAGTCATTTACCCTCTCTGAGCCCTCTTTCAGCTTGAAAATGGAGAGTTAGTTGCTCAGTCACGTCCAGCTCTTTGCAACCCCATGGACTATTCTGTCCATGGAATTCTCCAGGCAAGAACACTGGAGTGGATTGCCATTTCCTCCTCCAGGGGATCATCCCAACCCAGGGACTGAACCCAGGTCCATACTCAAGAGAGTAATATCTAACTCACAGGGCTTGAAAAAGATTAAGTAAGATAGTGTGTGTGTTCTTGGCCCCAAATGGGTGTGCAATAAATGTCAGTTCCCCTTCTCAGGGGACCCCTGCGGTTTGGCTATGGAGTGGCTTCCCTCCACCATTCAGAGAGAGTCCAGGTTCTTGTTCCAAGAATAGTCAATGACCACTTCCGTCACAAGCACTGCGGTCCTTCCAACAAGCCCCTGGACTGGCACCTACGCAGCCAGGGTCTGGGGAGCTGCCTGCTAACAAGTGCACCCCTGTCCCCGACTCAGCCCTAGTCCCCATGCTCTGTGGTTTAGACAGACTTAGTGCTCTGATGGCCAGGTGCCCGGCCCAGGTTCCTGGATCCTCGCCACATACCCCAAGAGGAGGGAGACAGTCAAGATCTCTCTCATTCCACGAGGCCATCTGATGGAGGAGTGGGCAGAGTGTGTTGGCCTAGATCAGTCCCTCCAAATCTGTAAACTCCCCCTCCTCTCTCCTTGAAGATGAGACTTCAGAGAGCAGGGGGCCTTGAACCTCAAGAGGCCCTGGGCATCCAGCCCTCACTGCTCATGCTGGTACCCTTCGGACCTGGCAGATGCCTGTACAGGGCGCCGCTCCTCCAGGCCCCGAGCCTCCGCAGCTGGGCACAGCAGGAAGGGCTGCAGCCAAAGCAGGCTTGCCCCAAAGATGGGCATCTTGGGCCTGCATGCCCAGTGGCCCGCACGAGTCGCAGTGCTTCAGCTGGGCCCCTAGGGCTTCCTGAGTGGCACCCCTCCCTCCCCACTCTCCAGCCTCCCCCTCCTCCCCACACCAACGAGGCGGGTCCATACACCTCCTCCAGTCCTCTTTCCTGCCTCCTGGCCTTGCTTTTGCAATCCCTGAGCCCAGCTGACTGGGATTCCAATCTCCCTATTCAATTCCCAACTGTGTTCAAGGCCTGACTCATTCCTCCCCTGCTCCAAGAAGCATTCCTGGACACCCTATCTGATGGCCTGTAGTGCTGATTATCCCTCTCACAAGCTGAAACCTGTGGCCATGTCCTAGAGTGTTCATTTGCTCAACTGATTCAACATGCTGTGCGTGCTCAGTTGTGTCCAACTCTCTGTGACCCCATGAACTGTAGCCCGTCGGGCTCCTCTGTCTATGGCATTCTCCAGGCAAGAAGACTGGAGTGGGATGCCATTTCATCCTCCAAGATATCTTCCTGATCCAGGGATCAAACCTGAGTCTCCAGCACTGGAGCCAGATTCTTTACCACCGCACCTCCTGGGAAGCCCTTTGATTCAATATGGCTTCTCTGGTGGCTCAGCTGGTAAAGAATCTGCCTGCAATGCAGGAGACCAGAGTTCGATCCCTGGGTTGAGATGATCCCCTGAAGAGGGGAAAGGCTACCCACTCCAGTATTCTGGCCTGTACAGTCCAGTATTCCATGGACTGTATAGTCCGTGGGGTCGCAAAGAGTCAGACACGACTGAGCGACTTCCACTTTGCACTTTTTTGGGCTTCCCAGGTGACTCAGATGGTAAAATGTCTGCAGTGCGGGAGACCCAGGTTCCATCCCTGGGTCGGGAAGAACCCCTGGAGAAGGAAATGGCAACCCACTTCAGTATTCTAGCCTGGAAAATTCCATGGACAGAGGAGCCTGGTAGGCTGCGGTCCATGGGGTGGCGAAGAGTCAGACCTGACTGAGGGACTTCACTTTCTTTTCACTGGGCACTTTCTCTGTACAAAGCAGCAAGACAGATATAGTGAAAGATGACAGGCCCCTAACCCCCGGTGAGAGGATGGGACACGGCATAGGACTTTGGCTCACTGCACCTCCCCAGCAGCTGTGAGAGCCATCCTCCTTTCCTCATCTGCCCCGCAGCTTGGCCTTTTAGAGCCAGACACCTACCCTGGCAGCAGCCCAAGGACCACCCTTTCTACAGATGGGGAAACTGAGGCTCAGAAACTAAGCAGCTAGCTATGAACACGCCACTCGTAAGTGCCTGACCTGGATCTACAGCCAGTCTGTGTGCCCCAGAACCCACAGGAGTTCCCTCTACGTCACACTAGCTCTCATATTAGGTGTCAACAACAACATATTAATTGCCGCGTTCTTGCTGGATTTTTTTGGCGGGGTAGGGCAGGAAGGGCGTGCATGGCAAGCTCCAATACTTTGGCCACCAGATGTGAAGAGTTGACTCATGGGAAAAGACCCTGATGCTGGGAAAAATTGAGGGCAAAAGGAGAAGAGGTCAGCAGAGGATGAGATGGTTGGATAGAGTCACCAATTCAATGGACATGAACCTGAGCAAACTTCAGGAGATGGAGAGGGACAGGGAAGGCTGGCGTGCTGCAACATGGGGTTGCAAAGAGTCGGACACAACTTAGGGACTGAACTACAACGTGGCAAGTGGGATCTTAATTTCCTGACCAGGGAGGGAACCACACCCCCGCACAGGAAGCCTGGAGCCGTCTTAACACCTGGACCACCAGGGAAGTCTGGTGCTATATCTTTCTTCCCCAGTGTTCTGCTTTTTCCTGAGATCTCCTCAGTCCTTGCCCTGCGTGCTGCACACACCCTTAGTAGCTGTACCTTTTCAGTCTGCTTTCTTCTCTCTAAAGATCGCCGTCTATGACTTAGTTCTTCCGTAAGTGGCGAGCTCGTTTCCGATTCCATAGCGCCACCTTGCGGTCATGGAGAAAACAGCGCGTTTTGGATCAAGTGGGCAAAGGGAGGACGCCTCGCCGCCCTCTCAGTGCAGTTCAGTTCAGTCGCTCAGTCGTGTCCGACTCTTTGCGACCCCATGGACAGCAGCACGCTAGGCCTCCGTGTCCATCACCTACTCCCGGAGTTCACCCAAACCCATGTCCATTGAGTCGGTGATGCCATCCAACCATCTCATCCTCTGTCATCCACTTCTCCTGCCTTCAATCTTTCCCAGCATCGGGGTCTTTTCCAAGGAGTCAGTTCTTTGCATCAAGTGGCCAAAGTATTGGAGTTGCAGCTTCAGCATCAGTCCTTCCAATGAATATTCAGGACTGATTCCCTTTAGGATGGACTAGTTGGATCTCCATGCAGTCCAAGGGACTCTCAAGAGTCTTCTCCAACACCACAGTTCAAAAGCATCAGTTCTTCGGCGCTCAGCTTCTCTTGGTCGGGAGATATTCTATCTGGCACACCAACAGCAAAACCAGGGTTTCCAGCACAGCCTGATCCACCTCCCGAAGGAGCACACACTTGCACTGACTCCATTACAGCCCACCCTGCCCGTGTAGGAAACAGACCCGGCAGGCTTCCCCTCCTCACCAGGTGGTTTCCTGATGGTTTGATGGCCACTGAGCACAGTTCCCCTGGAGAAGGAAATGGCAACCCACTCCAGTATTCTTGCCTGGAGAATCCCATGGATGAAGGAGCCTGGAGGGCTACAGCCCATGGGATCGCAAAGAGTCGGACACGACTGAGCGACTACACTTACATTTGAGCACAGTTAAGTACGAACCAGAGGACTCCCAGCCCTTCCATGGAGTCCAGTGCTCTGTCAGGCCTCAGGCAGGGAAAGGGCCACCCCAGCAGAGGCACCAGAGGCAGCTCTAAAGTGACCAGTGGGGAGCTTATGCCTAGGTCTGCCCCAGAGCCCCAGAGATGTCTTTCCACTCACTCTGGAAGAAACATGTGAAGAACAGTCCTCATTCTTATGACCTCATTTTCAGTGATAAATGCAAATAGAACACTGACAGACTGGGTGACCTTTCTTCTTTTTACCTAAACATGTTACAAAATTGCACCAAAAATATGGAAGTATGTTAAATGTTAATGGGGCTTATTTGTGAGTGGTGGGATTTTTAATATACTTTTCTATATATTCCAACATTTTCACAATTATCCTGGAGCACCTTTATCATGAATAGAAGGGGGAGAGGGCAACATGGAAGACGTTTATTTTTGGAGTTGTGGTATAGGAATCTGCCTTGAACTGGAAGCCGAAAGCCCAGGTCCTCCACTCAGGTTGGGTGTCCTTGGACAAGCCACCTCCTTAACCCCCATGTCTCCCCCATAAACTAGAAATAATTTATCTACCTACCTTACTGTGTTAGTCTGAGGGCTGAAGGAGATCATGTATGTGAAAATTCTGGTATGAAGTGAGTCTTAATGAGTGTTCTTTGAGTGAACAGTGTTTTATATAGTTAGCATCGAGCAGTTCAGTGCAAGTGACAGAAACCCACCTCAATCCAGTTTAAGAAAAACAAGAAGACAGAATTTGTTAAGTCACAAAATTGAGAAGAAGAGGGTTTCAGGCACAGCTGTATCTGGTTGCTGAAAAAATATCTTTAGAGATCTGCTTTCTCCCTCTCTCTCAGTTCTTTCCCTTGTTCTGGCTCAAATCTCAGACAGGCTCTCCCTGGAAGTGGCAAGACACCCCCAGCCGGCTTCAGCCCACATCTCATCATCTCAGGCCTCAGGGCCCTTAGCAGAGAGAGTGCTTCTATCCCCTGGGATCTCCGACCAAACTTCCTCAGCCCTCATCCAAACACCGAGGCAAGAGTCTGACTGTCAGGCCTGGGAAGTCATAAGAACGTCTCTGGGAAAGGCAGTCAGCGGCACCCCACCCAAACCGTGTGTTTACCCAAGGGAAACTTTGGGTACAGTTACTACAGAAAGAAATGGCAGACTTCTCCAGTACACACCTGCCTCAATAACACAGCACAAAGGCTGTCGCGAACACAGGGTCCCACCTCTCTTAAGAGAGAGAGTCTGATAATGAGCTTCGACATTTATGCCAAGAGCTACCTTGGAGTGAAGGAGCCTGGGCTGGGGCCCGGAAGGCACGCTCTCTCCTTCCGGCCTGGGCCACGTGACCTGGAGTAACCCGGCTGGGCCTCAGGCTCTCCGCCTGTCCGGGCGGGGTGCTGAGCTAGGACCCACACTCACATGCCTCCAGACTCAAGCGGGTAGCGAATGGGTGAAGGGTGGGCTCTGGGGCCCCTTGTGGGCGCACGCCCTTTAGAAGGCCAGAGTCCTGTAGAAGGCCAGGCCTCGCTGTGTTGTGAGGGGGGCCCCGTGGGCCCAGGATGTCTGGTTTTTCAAGGTTTTCTGTGAAATCTCCTGGCTTGGCAGTGTCGAAAACTGACTTAACGGAGGTGATGGCCACACACCTCTGGAACTATGCCCACGACTGTGAGGGCCACGAAGCTGTATGCTCCAGGGAGTGAATTGGATGGAATGTGGTTTTCATCTCAAGACAGCTGTTGTAAATGAATTCAAAAGCTTCTAAAATTAGTGACAGAAGCCTTTAAAAGAATGAAGCCCCGAATCTACTGCAGCATGGAGGAGCCTCAAAATCATTAGGCAAAATGAGAGCAGCCGGTCACAAAAGGTCCTGCGATTTCTTTTATATGAAATACCCAGAGTAGGCAAAGAGCACTGATTGCTGCAAACTATTATATACAGACTGGAAAAATAACAAGGTCCTACTATGTAGCACAGGAAACGATATTCAATATCCTGTGATAAAGCATGATGGAAAAATATGAAAAAATATATCTAATATAAATGTATATATATACACACATATCTGAATCCCTTTGCTGAACAGCAGAAACTAACACAACATTATAAATTAACTACACTTCAATTTTTTAAAAAAGCCTGATGCTAGTAGTGGCCAGGAGGAGAGGGAAGTCAGGAGGAATGAGTTTCCTTCTGGAAAGATCAGACTGCTTTGGAATTCGATCGTGGTAAGAATTAAACGACATGGTGACCACACTGAATGCCACTGAATTGTACACGTTAAAATGGTTAATTTTATGTAACAAGAATCTAACCTCAATTTCGTTTAAGTTTTAAAACTAGCAAAGCACACCCATGGACTGGACTGCACCCAGTAGCTGCCTGCTTTTAGTCTCAATAAGGTCCCTTCTAACCCTCAGATCCCATATTTCCAGGGACAAAAAATGTCAACTCCTGTCAGAGGAGCAGCGGAAGGCTCACCGCAGTTTACGGCCAAGAGGAAAGAGGCATTCTGTCTCCTCGAAGCAGAACCTCCCCACGATAATTTGAGGCCAGAAAATAAGTCTGCTGGAACTGGAACCAGGCCAAGGTTTTCGGTTTTTTTCTAACTGCCCTTTGCCACAATGAAGGGCAACGAATTGCATCTGGGTGACAGCAAATGGACCCTGTTGACACGGCCCAACTTTAATTTTTGTGAAGTTAATAATTAGGCTGTCATCCCTCCGCTCCAGAGCAATTAGTGGCCTGCAGAGGGAATGAATGGGCCCTATTATCAAGGGGAATTATAAATAGAAGGAGGCGCGGGGCAGCTCTGCACAGCGTCACCCCTGCCCTCTCGCACGCACCAGAGTCCCCACCAGCCCGACTGTGATCACTTGCCTCCAGCTGACAGCTTGAATCCCAGCTGCCATCCAAAAGGGCTCTAAATTCTGCCTGTCATCCGGGCCTGACTTTTTATGCTGTCCAGAGCAGGGCCGGCAGCCCCGCTGAGCCGCACGAGAGCCTGCGTGAGATAAAGGCCTTTGTTTCGGTGGCCTCCTGACTCCAGGGTCTGGAGGTGTCTGGCGCTGAGCAGAAGGGACTGGGCTCAGCCTGACAGGCCGCGGTGTTGGGAACACTGAGCGACAGCCTGCTCGGTGATCCCCCAGGTCAGCTCGGGTTCCCAGCAGGAGCAACAGCCCCCCAAGTCCCAGCCAGGGAGGGAGGCAGCTCGGGTTCACATTGGGACCCTTTCTCTGCTTGTCTTGCTTTGTCCAGCATCTCAGGGAAGTTCAGAACCCTCTTTGCAAACTCTTACTTTAGATCAGATTGAAAAGGGGTTTGACAGTTCAAGAAGGTAAAGCATTTGTCCCTGTGAGCTGCAGTTACCAAACGATGCAAATTACCATAATGATTAAATTATATGTTTCAATACACTACGTGCTTTTTGTTGTTGTTCATTTACTTGGCTGCACTGGGCCTTAGTTGTGGCGTGTGGGATCTAGTTCCCCGACCAAGGATTGAACGTGGGCCCCTGTATTAGAAGCAAGGAGTCTTAGCCACTGGGCCACCAGGGAAGTCCTCGGGACCTTTTTATATAAAGGTCCCCAGTCCCTTTCTCACTTAAGCTTCCCCAGACAGCCCTATGAGATAGGTACTGTCATTATTCCCATTTCACAGGTTCATAAATTTAGGCAGCAAACAGTTTTGATAACTTGCCCAAGTCTCATGGCCACTCTGGCTCAAGTCCATGCTCTTAACTATTATCTCTATGGCTTACGCTTGAGTCAAGGACTGACGCAGACTGGGGTGGGAGACAGGCCAGAACGGTGGGTCCTGAGCTGCCCTGGAAACACCACACCCAAACTAACGGAGGAAGCAGCCGCTGACGGGATGCCTCAAGGGGACCAAGATGCTGATTTTTTTTTTTTCAGGAGAAGCTGGAAGTCTAAATTTAACGTGCAATTTGATTTTCAAATGTTGGCAACTAATTCAAAGCTTTTAAAAACATTGCAGAAACGCGGCAGCTCTTTGAGGCGCCACTTGGCAATTCTGAGGCAGAGTGATGCTCCTGACTCTGGCCCTGCCTCTGGCCTCACTGGGATTCAGTCTCAGTTAAGCGCAGCCTCTTGACTCTGCCAGGCATCTTTCCACCGAGACAAAGTGAGAGATTGAGAGAGAGAGAGGTGACAACCCACCATCCAAGGCTGGGCTCTACCAATAGCTGTGTGACTTTGGACAAGTCACTTGCCCACTCTGGACCCTAATTTTCTCATTTGTTGACTAGAGGTGATGGTTCCTGTCGCAGGGTTACTGGGGGGTCTGGATGAAAAGAACGCAAGGACCAAGCATACAGATAGACTGTAAGTTACCTCCCTCGAAGCTCAGTTGGTAAAGAATCTGCCTGCAATGCAGAAGAGCCTGGTTCGATTCCTGAGCTGGGAAGATCCACTGGAGAAGGAAAGGGCAACCCACTCCAGTATTCTTGCCTGGAAAATCCCCAAAACTGTAGCCTGGAGTCACAAGAGTTGGACACGACTTAGCGACTAATCACCACCACCAAGGCACCTCCCAGATGTGGGAGCTTTCTCACCCTGTGGTCCACCAGAATGGGTCAAGGGAAAGGACCCCCAATCCCACGCAGCCCCACGTCCTGCCCGTCCACCCACACAGCCTGTGATTTCATCCTGACCTTGTCTCCACACCTTCTAGGATGGAGACTGCCTGTCTGCCTGGACCAGGAGAGATTGCAGGACTGCCTCTCACATGACACAGAATTTCAAAATTAAAATGGTACAGATGAACCTATTTGCAAAGCAGAAATAGAGACAAAGGTATGGACACCCGTGGGGGGAACGGGGGAGAGGAGGAACCAGGAGGTTGGGACTGACCCACGTACATGACTGATTGTTCTTAGTCACTCAGTCTTGCCCGGCTCTTTGCAACCCTATGGAATGTAGCCTGCCAGGCTCCTCTGTCCGTGGGATTTCCCAGGCAAGAATAATGGAGGGGATGGCCATTTCCCTCTTCAGAGGCTCTTCTCATCCCAGAGACGGAACCTGCCTCTCCTGCGTTAGCAGGCAGGCTCTTTACCACTGAGTCACCAGGGAACCCCATACACTATTGATACTGTATATAGAATAGAAAACTAGGGAGAATCTGCTGTGTAGTGCAGGGAATTCCACTCAGTGATCTGTGGTGACCTAAATGGGAAGGAAACCCAAAACAGGCTTCCCTGGTGGCTCAGTTGGTAAGGAACCTGCCTTCAATGCAGGAGACCCTGGTTTGATTCCTGAGTCAGGAAGAGCCCCCGGAGAAGGGAATGGCAACCCATTCCAGGATTCTCGCCTGGAAAATTCCATGAACAGAGGAGCCTGGTGGGCTACAGTCCATGGGATCACAAAGAGTCAGACACGACTGAGCATCTAACAGCTGATTTACTTTGCTGTACAGTAGAAAATAACACAGCACTATAAAGCAATTATACTTTAATAAGAAAAATTTTAATGTAGAAAGCACACGGCCATCTCTATCTCCATAAATAGTTTGGTGCATATTTAACTAAGTATTTTTCTACATAAAAACAGAAACTATGCCCAGCATGCTTTCTATGAAATGGGAAGCAGATGCACGTGGCAGCCAGCTTTTTTATTCACTGTCTTGGATGTCTTTCTGTGTGTTAGCATATATACCATAGTCTTATGAGTGGCGCCACAGAGTTTCGTTGTCTTTTAAAGTGGTCTCCTGTAGGTGGACATTGCTTCAGATTTCTTTACGGACACAAGCAGAACCACCATGAGTGTCCCAGAACCTGTAACTTTAGTCACTGGGGGTGGGGGTGATGTTCATGTCTGGCTAATTCTTAGCTGTGGAAATGCTGAGTCGGAATGGCTGGTGGAATTCGAGTCTTTTCGTTTTCTTTGACTTATGCAAGTTATCTTAATTTTTTCAATATATTTGCTAAGGAAAGTGAATAAACCGAAAGTCCAGTTCCAGTTCCCGTCAGTCGCTCGGCCGTGTCCGACTCTTTGCGACCCCATGAACCGCAGCACACCAGGCCTTCTTGTACATCACCAACTCCCAGAGTTCATTCAGACTCACGTCCATTGAGTCAGTGATGCCATCCAGCCATCTCATCCTCTGTCGTCCCCTTCTCCTCCTGCCCCCAATCCCTCCCACCATCAAAGTCTTTTCCAATGAGTCAACTCTTCGCATGAGGTGGCCAAAGTACTGGAGTTTCAGCTTTAGCATCATTCCTTCCAAAGAAATCCCAGGGCCTATCTCCTTCAGAATAGACTGATTGGATCTCCTTGCAGTCCAAGGGACTCTCAAGAGTCTTCTCCAACACCACAGCTCAAAAGCATCAATTCTTTGGCGCTCAGCCTTCTTCACAGTCCAACTCTCACATCCATACATGACCACTGGAAAAACCATAGCCTTGACTAGATGGACCCTTAGTCAGCAAAGTAATGTCTCTGCTTTTGAATATGCTATCTAGGTTGGTCATAACTTTTCTTCCAAGGAGTAAGAGTCTTTTAATTTCATGGCTGCAGTCACCATCTGCAGTGGTTTTGGAGCCCCAAAAAATAAACCAAAAGTAGACACCAACTATTAAAATCACCCTTGTGACCCACTCGGATATCATTTATTACAGCAGGTTACGTGTAGTTACTTTAAAGACTGGGACTAAAATTCAGAGCTTGCACTTAGGGTTTACTTTTTAAACAGATGGAAGACCCCCAGGGGTTTTCTTGAGTCCCTTGCAATTACTCTGGAGGGGAGGGGTCACTGTTTCCTCCCTGATAGGGAATGAGACTCGGGCCAACAACATGGGAGACTGAATGACGAGAAAGAAACTGGTAACTGGAGCTGAGAGATATTGCTTTGCTGAATGGGGTCGCAAAGAGTCGGACACAACTGAGCGACTGAACTGAACTGAACTGGAGCTGAACTCCAGGAGAGCGTGTGGCCGTCGACAAAGGAGACATAAGGGGAAACCAGTGAATCAGGAGGCCCAGCTGGGAGCTTGACTCTTGACCTACTACCTGTGTGGTCTTGGGCAAGTCATTTATCCTCTCTGACCTGCGGCCTCTTCCTCTGAAATGGGTGTAGTAGTCTGACTTCACAGGCATGTGAAGAATCCAGCTTGATGCGTGGCATGTAAGTGTCCAAACCTCATTGGTTAAATAGGAATCCAGGAAATTCCCTCTGCAATCAATCTAATAAATTCTGTGACTTCATGAGGAATTACTCAGATGGTAAAGAATCCGCCTGCAATGCAGGAGACCAGGGTTCCATCCCTCGGTTGGGAAGATCCGCTGGAGAAGGGAATGGCAACCCACTCCAGTATTCTTGCCTGGAGAATTCCATGGACAGAGGAGCCTGTTGAACTACAGTTCATGGGGTGGCAAAGAGTAGGACAGGACTGAGTGACTAACACAGGTCATTGAGTTAATTTATTTATCAGTTGACTGATGAGGGCAGTAAAAACGGCTGTGACTGATTTTGATCTCAGAATAGGCTGGCTGATTCGCTGNGAACTACAGTTCATGGGGTGGCAAAGAGTAGGACAGGACTGAGTGACTAACACAGGTCATTGAGTTAATTTATTTATCAGTTGACTGATGAGGGCAGTAAAAACGGCTGTGACTGATTTTGATCTCAGAATAGGCTGGCTGATTCGCTGCCCTAGGCTATCTTAACAGATCGTCTTAACAAGGCCTACTATTGGTTTTTTGGCAGGTGTACTGGCTAATAGGCTGGAGATGTAAGTAAAGCCATATCATAGCACTTGTGTGGGAGAAAAATATTTTTGCTTGTGAGGTCCCTTCATCCTGAGAAGGAAAATGAAGTCGCTCAGTCATGTCCGACTCTTTGCCACCCCATGGACTGCAGCCTACCAGGCTCCTCCTTCCATGGGATTTTCCAGGCAACCCACTCCTGGAGTGGGTTGCCCTTATCCTTCTCCAGGGGATCTTCCTGACCCAGGGATCGAACCCGGGTCTCCCATATTGCAGGCAGACACTTTACCGTCTGAGCCATCAAGGAAGCCTGAAACACTCCCTCGTCGTCTCTTTAGCATCATGCATCTTGCAAAGCTGACTAAAGATTTGTCTCTCCAAGACACCCATACAACCTGACCCTCATGTTGCATCGCTTCAGCCCACAGACCTACAGTTTGGGCACAGCACAAACACGTACCTCACACACACATGCGTGCACGGTGGTCTTACAACATCTGTGCTTGCTAAAACTCTCTGCCTGCTTATGTTCCACATCAGGTCTTCCCAACTAAAATGGAAGCTTCCAGATTCAGTTCAGTTCGGTTGCTTAGTGGTGTCCAACTCTTTGAGACCCCGTGAATCGCAGCACGCCAGGCCTCCCTGTCCATCACCAACTCCCAGAGTTCACTNAGTTATTTCTCCACTGATCTCCAGCAGCATATTGGGCACCTACTGACCTGGGGAGTTCCTCTTTCGGTATCCTATCATTTTGCCTTTTCATACTGTTCATGGGGTTCTCAAGGCAAGAATACTGAAGGGGTTTGCCATTCCCTTCTCCAGCGAACCACATTCTGTCAGAGGGAATTAACAAATTCAATGAAGACTTTAAAAATAATCCACCTCAAAAAAAAAAAAAAAAAGAAGTTCCATTCAAACCACATATTCCCAGGACTCAGGTGAGCAGAGCCCATGAAATCAATGTTGACCAACATGCAAACAGGCTAAAAGAGATGATTTTTCATGAGACAATTTGGGTTGGGTTGGGTTGGGTTTCACTGACATCTGTATGTCCAGGGACTCACAAAGGAGGCGGTGTTAGTGTGTCCATTTCACAGACAAGAAACCTGGGACTATAAAGAACTTTCCAAGGCCCCTTAGCTGGGGCCTCCAGACAGCCTCCAGAGTCAAGCTCACTGAAGCCCATGCTCTCAACTGCTACAATGTAATGCCTTCTGTCATGCCAGACCACTAGGAGGAAAAGAGGACAAAACTTCACAGCAACATCTCTGCACCTCAGGCTCTTCATCTGTAAAATGGGCCAATGATAATAACAGTACCTGCCTCAGAGTGTTGTGAGAATAAGTTTGCAGGTTTAAATCTATACATGCCCTCACTCAGCAGATAGTAGTTGTTAGCTATTATTGAGATTATAGAGTCAAGACGTGGACGGAGCAAAGTGGCCTGGTCTGACATCCTTGCAACTGCCAGTTGCTTAAACAGCAAAGACACCATCCTTGCTCCATGAGGGGCTTGTTCTTTCATGAAGACATTCATGATTAGAAATGTCTTCCTAATGTGTTTGGCTAATTCTGGTTCTCATGACATACGTCCGCCCCCGGGTCTATTTCTGCCCTGGAAGAGAGACAGAATAAAGCCAGTCCCTCCCGCGGCAGTGCTTCCGAGCTGAGGAGGACCCCCCGCCCCTGGGCCCCCCAGAGCCCTCCCCAGCGTGCCTGCTCCAGGGCCCCCTCTCTACTCAGCATCCTTGTCCCTGGAAGCCTAGAACAGGATACAGGCATCCAGCTGGACCCTGCCACCTCCCTGACCCCGGGGAATATTAATGCAACAGTGATCCCCTTTTGCCTTGCACTGACAGAATGGAAGAGGAAAAGACACAGGCAGCATAATATGGAACATGAAAAGGACGGTTGTGTCTGGGGCGCTTTACAATGTGATGAATCTCAGTTCATGACACTTGCCAATTTCTCAGCTTCAGCCCCCAACCCATTCTCGCTGACTGCTACAGCTTCCTGGAGTGCGGCCTGTGTCCTGGTTTCTGTTCTAGGGGCTTCTGGGCAGCAGCCTTCCTTCTCTAGCACACCCGAGCACTGAGAATAAGCCAGGCAAACACATTTCTGTCCATAGGGCCACACGCCATGGGGGCCAGGCCTGCCTGGAGCCCCCTCCACCAGCGTCCATCTCTGGCACCATGTCCCCCCACACTCAGGGGAGAACCAGGCTCTGGGCCGACTGCTCGCAGAGGCAGAGCTGGCCTTTTAAGTATCTTTATCTCCCGGAGGCTGCAGGGAGCTGGGACCACGCGGGGTGCCGTCTCCACCAGAGAAAGACGTTAATGGGCAGCGGGAAGAACACAGCAACACAGGGTTGTTGTCCCGCCAGGATTCTTCTGAATGTGTGGAAGTATCCTGGAAAGTTAAATCTTCATTCCGAGTCCGGGCTAAGTGCTTCTCCCTCGGTGCCCTCCTCCGCCGCCCCTCCATCTCAGGCTTAGGGCTGCACTGCAATTGTCTGGCTACCGATCTAGGTCTCTCCTTACCGCATGAGTTCCTTGAGGGTGAGGAAGCATCCCCCGTGGTATTTCAATTCCCCAGTGCCCAGAGATAGAAGATGATCCTGGTATTGGCTGAATGAACTGATACAGTGAACGACTAGCACTTAACCATCTGATCCGCATTCTGTACTTCCTCTTTTATAAGTATTTTATTTGGGATTTTACAGTTTTTGTTTTTTATTTCGACTGCGCTGGGTCTTCTTTCCGGCGTGGAAACTCTCTAGATGCCCCGCAGCGTGTGGGATCTTAGCTCCATGGGCTTGAACCCACATCCCCTACATTGAAAAGCCAATTCTTTACCGCTGGACCACTAGGAAAGTCCCAACATGGTCTATACTTTTGACGAAGCTACACACCCATGGGCAGACTTCCAGTTTCAAGATGGAAGAACAAAGATTTTCCTCTTAGAAATCAACCAAGGACCAAAAAAGAAACACATACAAACTCTATCTTCAATAAACCAGGAAAACATCTATAAGCCTAACTCCTATATAGAAAAGCTCAAGAACATAGAGAAATGTAAATGACCCAGCAGAGAGGAAGCAAGGCAAACTCAGGGCTCTAAAGGATGGACTCGGGGGACCTACATTTTGCTCTACAGAACCCCAGAAGGCTCAGGAACAGGAAGTCTCAAGGTCTCACATTAGATACAGGTTGAACAGGGAATGAAAATAGAAAACTTTTTTTTAAAAAAACCTCTTTAAAGAGACACAAAGTCCATCAACTGGTGAACAGACAAATAGGGTGTCATATATCCATACAATGGAATACTGTTCAGCTTATCAAAAAATGAAGCGCTGATACATGTTAAAACAGAGATGAAACTCGAAAACAGTTTGCTAACTGAAAGAAGCCAGACACAAAAAGTTACATATTATATGAGTCTATTTAGATAAAATGCTGAGAATAAGTGAATCTATAGGGACAGAGGGTATATTGTGGTTGCCAGAGGCTGAGGAGGGTGGAGCGGAAAGCAACTCTAATGGGTACAGGCTTGTCTTCGGGATAATGAAAATACCCTGGAATCAGAGAACGGTGATGGTTGCACAACTTTGTAAATGTACAAGCAACTGAACTGAGCACTTTAAAGGGATAAACTTTGTAGCATGTGAATTATAGCTCAGTTTTGTTAAAAGACACAAAACCTATGATCAGCTTTTTCTGGTTTAAATATGAATTAGGAGACAAGAGTCACCAGAATCTTGAAGAACATCTTGACCATGAAAGACAAAGACAGGAATATATAAAAACAAGAAAGAAACTCAGAGCAGAGATAATGCAGGGCTCCGAAGAAAACTTCAAATAACTGCTCCCACAGTAAAAGAGTTTTAGCCAAAGGATTTGGATAAAATAAAAGACGGCAAAATAATCCTGTATAGTCAGTCATTTCTAGCCATCCTTTTTAAATAAAAGCCCTTGTGGCCAAAGCCACTAATTATCCACCAGTCTCTTTTCCCATTTCTTTCTTTTAATCACAGAACCCCTGCCCTAGTCTGGCTGCCCAGGTAAAGACCACATTTCCCAGCCTCTTTTGCAGCCAGGAGTGACCGCTGACCTATTATTTGCAATGACTTGGGAAGATGTGATGTGTGTGACTTTCACATCACTTCCTCAAAAGAAAACTGTCTACACCCCACTTCCTCTCTCTTTCCCCATCACACAAGCTGACTGATGGTCATGATGACCAACAAGACAGAAGGAATCTGAGTCCCCAGATAATGTAGGTGAGCAGAGCTGTCTCCTTGACCCACGGTCCAGGGAGGGGGGGGTCCTACTTGAGCTCCTGGTCTGTCCTATCCAAGTGTTCACTAAACTCCTGGCACTGGATGTGACGGGGAAACACAGACGCCAGTTACAGAGGGACTCCCTGCTTCATTCAGTTCTACAGTCAAGCGCCAGTGAAAGTGTGTCCTTAATTAGTTTGTGTAAAATACATACATGTTTCAAAAACTCAAAATATGCAAAAATGCATATTACAAAGGACTTCCTTGATGGTACAGAGGATAAGAAGCCACCTGCCAGTGCAAGGGACATGGAGTCAATCCCTGGTCCAGGAAAATTCCACATGCTATGGAGCAACAAAGCCCATGCGCCGCAACTATGGGGCCCACACTCCAGAGCCCGCGAGCTGCTGTTTCTAAGGCTAATGTGCCCAGAGCCCAGGCTCTGCAGCAAGAGAAGCTGCCACAGTGAGAAGCCCATGCCCCTCAGCTAGAGAGGAGCCCCACTCCCCACAGCTGGAGAAAGCCCGCACACAGCAGCAAAGACCCGGCACCGCCAAAAAATTAAAAAGACGTTTCAAAATCCATGTTATGAGAATTCTCCTTTGATTTACTTTTACCTGGCCAGATACCACCCTACCTTCTACCATTACTGATTTCTTGTGGATTTTTCAATAATTTCTTTGTTGTTCAGTCACTCAGTCAAGTCTGACTCTTTGTGACCACATTGGACTGCAGTATGCCAGGCTTCCCTGTCCTTCACCAACTCCTGGAGCCTACTCAAACTCATGTTCATTGTGTCAGTGATACCATCCAACCATCTCATCCTCTGTTGTCCCCTTCTCCTCCAGCCTTCCATCTTTCCCAGCATCAGGGTCTTTTCCAATGAGTCTGCCCTTCACAGAAGGTGGCCAAAGTACTGTAAGTTCAGCTTCAGTATCAGTCCTTCCAATGAAAAGGTTGATTTCCTTTAGATTGACTGATTGCTTTCCTTTAGCTTCAATCTCCTTGCAGCCCAAGGGACTCTCAAGAGTCTTCTCCTACACCACAGTTTAAAAGCATCAAGTTTTTGGTGCTCAGCCTGCTTTATGGTCCAATTCTCACATCCATGCATGACTACTGGAAAAACCATAGCTTTGACTATACAGACCTTTGCAGGCAAAGTAATGTCTCTGCTTTTTAATTTAATAATTTCTTTATGCAAATATAAATATAGGTCCTTATATTTGCTTCTTATTTACACTAAATAGTTTTCCACATTCTACACCCAACATTCTACACCCAACATTCTACAGTGGTACCACTTTTAAGAATCTATTCTTAGAAAATAACTAGAAATGTTGTTGTATGACCAGAGATATTAATTGCAGCATTATTTATAGTTTTTTTTTTAAAGAAAGGAACCCTTAATGCACAAAAACAGGAAGCTTAGCTACAAAGATTAAATTTACAGAAAGTATTCCATGAGAAAATGCTTATGATTTTATGTCAAGTGGAAGAAGAAGATGAGAAATACAATGTGTCTTCAGCTATGTGAAAAACATGTATAGAAAATGAAAGATGGGACTTCCCAGGTGGTCCAGTGGTTAAGAATCCACTTGGCAATGCAGAGGACCCAAGTTTGACCCCTGATCAGGGAACTAAGATCCCGCATGCTGCAGCAGCTAAGCCCACACGCCTCGACTCCTGAGCCCATGAGCCAAACGAGAGTCCACGCACCACAACTCAATAGGCTGGTGCGCCACAGCTAAGACCTGGCACAGCAAAGAAGTAAATCAATATTTTTTTAAAATAAAGAAAATGAAAGGAAAGTGCCACACCTACACATCAGCAGTGCTGTTTGTCAGTAGGTGAAATTATTTTTTCTTCTGCTTCTCTGTTTCCCAAAATGATGACAAGTTTGTAATTCTTCTATATAATAGGGGAGGGGACGGGATAGGGGAGGGGCAGACATAGCCCCTCACCTCCTTCCAGAGGTACCTGCAAGGTGGTTCATGTCAGAGTGACTCTGAGCAGGGAGAGTAGAGTAGGGCTGAGCTGCACTCTTCTCTCCTCCGCTTGGAATCCCTTGGCCCCTGATGGCTGCCTTCTTGTTCGCCTTTCTTCTGCTTGCTTCCTGGTGATTTCCAGGCCCCAAGTAGCTGAGCCGGGAACTCACTGCTGTTCCAGGTTAAGGCAGTGGCCTCAGAGGTTAAACTTTCGTAGGAGAGGGTTGGAGCCTTAAGTGTGTTTCTCCTTTCACCCCGAGGACTGAATGTTGCCCAAATAAAATGCCACCTTGTCTTCAACACCCGCTCAGCATTCTGGTCAGTTCACATCCACCTCTAAGCCCCATCCAGATACGTCCCACCCCGTGCCAACCCAACAATGGCTCCAGAAATCTCCCGTATTTTCCCACCTTTCTTTCAGTTAGGCCAGAATGCATAGTATTTCCAATGCATAGTATTACTTGGATTTTTTTAAATTAATAAGTATTGACTTTGGATAAACAACAAAGTCCTATTGTATAGCACAGGGAACTATATTCAATATCCTGTGATAAACCATAATGGAAAAGCAAGAATAGATATGTATCTGTATTTATGTATAACTGGGTCACTTTGCTATACAGTGGTAATACAACATTTTAATTCACCTATACACCCATACATCAGTAAAAAATAAGTACTGACTTTAGAGTAAATTAAGACAAAGTACAACAAGGGTCTCAAACCCATGATTTCTTGAACATTATTACTTGGGGTAAGGCTAAATTAAGTTTTAAGTTTAAAAAATGTAGGTCATATCAATAAAAACATTATTTTAATAAATATATTATTTTACTTAATATGTTGGTTCATCTTTATTTATACATGATTTATCTTACCTGGCTACAAAAAACAGCAAGGTCTAGGAAACTACATTAAGGTATTAATTTCTTTTAGTGTTTTTATGCACATCTGGGAGGGGTAATTCACTGTCATCCTTGAAATCCCCACCTTGAAAGGCCGGCCTGGGCAGAGACGGGCAGAAGGGGAACCCCACTGGGGGCGTATGGGAGACCACACTGAACGTACTGTTTCTCAGCATCTATTTGAGCATCTTCCTGACGGTGTATGCAGGTGCCCAAGGTGGGCAGCCAAGCCATGGTGTTGTCGCTTTTCAGCCAGGAGAGGGTGTGAGTCTGCAAGCAACCTGCAGGGGCAGTGGAAGAAGCCCCCTCCTCAAGCACCAGGGGGAGGAGCAGATCCCACTTGCTAAACGACAGACTGTGTTTTCAAGTCACTTGCTGAGGTCGTCCAGTCCAATCCTAGTGAGACAGAACATACTTTAGAAAAAGCTCTCCATTTCCGAAAAGAAGATTTCCCCCACCTTCTCCAAGGCAGAGGGTACCGAGAAAGGGGCAGAAACAAAGATGGACCAAGTTAAATAGAGCAAGGCCTTTTAATCCCCCTGCACTTCAGTTTGGGACTCTCGGGCACTTGGCACTTTTCCGGGCTGCCTGCAATGGGGCCCTTCAGCACTCCTCCCTTCAAGTGTGGGAGGACGCACGGGTGGGAGTGGAAGGGGAGTGGGGGACAGGCGAGTGGCCTCCTAGACTCGAAGACTTCGGAGGATTAGGAAAGTGACAGGCGTCTTCTGCAGGGAACGCGGCCAGCCCCCACTCCCACCTCCCCCAAGCCTGGGGTCCAGGCTTCGCCAGCTACCCCAGAGCCCAGCTTCTCGGTGGGTGCGTCTCAGTTCACGACTCTGGACATTTGGGGGGCTGGCGAGGGCTTGGCAGGGCTGGTCTCCACCAACTGCCACCTTGCCGGGGGAGGGCAGAACAGCAGGTGGGTCCCGCAGGAAGCTACAGTTCGCCTATGTTGGCATCTGGCAGCATCACGCTGCAGCTTCCATGATATAAATACAGGCAGCGAAAATAGCTAATCCCAGATAACAGCAGTGTAATCACCCAGCGCCCGGCCTGGAATCCCAGAGAATTTGGAGGGAGCAGCTGCAGGGGCTGCCCCCTTCGCAGCCCACTGCCCCTGGGTGGCCCGGGCTGAGAGTGTAGGCCAGCAGAAGCCGGGGGGGGTGGGGGTGGGGAGCAACTGGAGGACAGAAGCCTGATGAAAAACACCTCTAATCGCCACTCTGCCTGGGGAGAGATGGTTTTTCTAGAAGGATCATGAGAATTCTGAGCTTGCAGCAATGTGAACCTGGTCTCCCAGCGTTAGTTGAGACATGTAATGATATACATGGAATCATCTAGGTTTGCTTTTTTTAAAATTCTGGGTATTATTATCAGCGCTGGTGTCACTATGATTCTCCAAGCTGGGAGGTCAGGGCCTCTTCCATGTCCCTCCCACAGTCCTGAGAGCGAGGGTGGTCGGTCTGTGGCTGGTAACCCCAGGCTCTTGAACTCAATTCTGACACCCTGGCTGCCCCAAGGCGTTACCACTAAGGTTCCAAACCATGTGGCCACTGCTCCTATGGAGACCACCAACCAAACATCTGGGAGAAGTTGCTGGGCTTGCTGTCCTCAGCTGTTCTGCTCAAACAGCACACTTAATTAGAGCAGGCTGGGATGATGCAAGCGGCTCAGGCCTCCCCTGTCCTGTTCACTGTGCTCCTTGACTCTCTGGTTGGTGGACAAGCCGTCCGCAGCCACCAGTCCTGTCTGTCCGCACACTTCTCTGTGGTTCGTTCTGGCTTCCCAGGTGTGCTTCTGAAGGGCACTGGATATCTGTCCCTTCTGAGCGTTGTGAGGCGCTCTCTTGCCCAGATGCAGCTGCAGACAGAGCCCCGAGGCCCTGGAGTCGGCTCTGCCTGGGCCTTTGTGGATGGACAGTGATGGGCGAGGCCACAGAGGGGCTCAAAAGTAGGGTGAGGGCTGGGCCTCAAAGGTACATGTTGGTGAGCACCCAAGCCATTTGATTCCTTATGAAAGTGTCATGGGGCTTCCCTGCTGGGTCAGTCAGTAAGGAAGCCTCAGGAGAAAGTAGGAGACTGCCTGCAATGCAGGAAAGCCAGGTTTGATACCTGGGTCAGGAAGATCCGCTAGAGAAGGAAATGGCAAGCCAGCCCAGTATTCCTGCCTGGGGAATCCCATGGACAGAGGAGCCTGGCAGACTACAGTAAGCATCATTACTATCCTCTGTCTATGCAAAAAGAGGAGAGAGGAACAGTCCAGAGGAAACCAGAGAGAACGGGAAATGGAATCATTTGTCCTGTCTGCGCAATCAAGGGCTGACAGCAAACCAGACTCCTCCGTCTGACGGGGTTCTGAGAGGCTGTTCTCTGATGCTCTTGATCGGAGAACTAAACTTATTACAAATAACGCTATGTTCGTTTGGAGCTTCGTGACCCTTTATCACACAGACTTTCATATAGTCACTACAGAAGGAAGTCACTGTGTTCTTTCCCCAGAATACTATCATAAAAACCAGCCGCAAGTGTCTCAGTGAAGAGCAGACCCTGAGCTGTGCAAGCGTGTGCTCCTTCGGCTCCAGAGAACAAGCAGAGTAGATGGAAGGTTTGCCTGCCTCAGAGCCCCCAGGCCCACGAGAGGTGGAGACCCTTGAAAGAAGGGCCTGTGAGGCTGAAAGGTCACCACAGGAAGCTCAGCCACCAAGATCAAATTTGAAGAGTAGTTGATGACCTGGGGAAATGTTTATAATTTTATACTAAGTGGGAAAACTGCATATTATATGATCTCAACTATGTAAAAATACACATGTAAAAAGGTAAAAGAGCCACTCAACTAAATATGTTCTGTGCTTTTTGTTGGCTTAATCAAATTATATTTTTTTTCTTCTATCACACGAACCCAGCATGCTGTGGGTTTCTCCCAGTTTCTTTCCTTTCTAAAGAAGCAGCACTGGGCCTGTCATCTGTGCATTAAAGAAATTCCTGGCTATGATTGCTTTGGTTAAAGCTGAAAAAAAGTTTTCAAGTTAAAAAAATAGAGTCAAATTAAAATATTAAACAAAATTAAATTAAAATATTAAAAATAATATTTTGCCTAGTTGTGGCAAAAAACTGATGTTTAGGAAACTACATAAAGTATTAATTTTTAAAAAGAAAAAAAATTTTTTAATATGTACCAATGTCTGACTTGGTGAGGGATAATCCATTTCCACTCCTGAGATTCCTGCTCTCAAAGAGGGACGGACAGAAAAAATGAGAGGGATGGGCGGAGCTCCACAATAAGCATGGAAGGTCAGAGACCCCTAAACAGGGGGTAGCACTCAATTCCCTCTTCAACCGTGGGTGAATCCATGAGGCTCCAGCTAGAGTCCCTGCCTGGTCCAGTCAGCCCCAACCTTGGTCCCACATTGCACATCCAGTACAGCCCTTGGGGCCAGCCCCCGGAAGACTGGCATCAAAGATGACCCTCAAGGGACTTCCCTGGTGGCCTAGGGGCTGGGATTCCGGGCTTTCACTGTGGTGGTCCAGGTTTATTCCCTGGTCAAGGAAGATCCCACAAGCTGTGTGGTGTGGCCAAAAAAAGTTGACACTTGAGATCATAACTATAGTGCGTCCTAACTATATCTAAATCTCTTGCTCCTCATCAAAAAGCTTTTTCTTTACATATTGAGCAGAAAAGAAACCTCCAAATAACAACAGGATCAAGGGAAATGCCATTTGTTGAACACATATGATGCACCAGAAAGCATACTAGAGACAGGTGGCATTTTATTTAATGTAGCCCTCACAACTAAGAGATGGATTTTAGCCAGCCTATCTCACATGAGAAAACAGCCTCAGAGAGGTTAGAAGACTTGTCCAAGGTCATCCAGATAAAAGTGGTCAAGCAAAGATTCAGATCTGTTGAATCTGACACCCAAGCCCGAGGTCTCTGCACCAAACCATACTGCTCCTTGCCTCTGGAAAGACTTACCTACATACAAAAAGCAATGAGGGGGTAATGGGAGGAAGGGAGCAGGAGCTGAGGTTGCCAAGATTCCAGGTGACTGATAACCTTTCTCCCCAGACATTTCAGCACTGGGAAGACACATGAACTCCGAAAAAGAAAGAGTAAGGAAAAGAAGCAAAGGCTCAAAAGGAAAGGCATGAGGCAGCTCAGTGCAGTCAGCTTCCCAGCTCTGTGCTTGTTGGGCGACTGCCTACTGGCCAGTGTGTAAATGTGGATTTCACTGCACAGGACACCAACAGGTCTTCCGTCTCTGCCAGACGGCAACTCCAGCTGTAATCTAATCACACCCTTCAGAGCCCCAGCCAGCAATCTCTTTCCCTCACCCTGTCACAAATGCCATCACAGTGCATCACAGACTCCCCTCACACGCACAGCCTGGCGGAACACTGGGACCCATCTTGGCCACACATCCACAGATGGGCAGGGTCAGCCCTGCTTCTGCACGGTGCAGCAGGGCCAAAATAAGAGTGAGACCCAGAGAGGCCCCTGCCGCTGGCAGACCTGGCAGGCCGAGTGAGGTCAGGACACAGAGGTTTGCTCTCAGCTGAGGTTCCTTGCTGTTGCACACTGCAGATCTCATGAAAAGTTATTAGAGATAAAAATGAAAGAAAAAATAATCCACGCATGCTTCCAGAAATGCAAAGGCATGAAGAAATGTTTAGTAAAACGCATCTGATGATCCAGATTTCAGATTCGACTGCTGTAATGAACTGCATATCATTAACTGACCTGATGCTTGGAAATTCACAGAAGGCCTGCCTGATGCAAACTGCATGGGCACCACGACTCCCAGCTTGGAATCAGCGTGGGCCCATCTTCCAGAAGAGTTCAGAGACCACTGAAAATTTCAGGATGAGGACCAAGGCAAAATGGACTTGAGCACTTTTCATTTATATTGGATCTCATGTTTCCACGTAGCTTATCTCATTTGTTCCCTCAGTAATCTGTGAGGCAAGTAAGCTTGCTATTATTATCTTTTTTTTTTTTTTTTTTNGTTCAGAGACCACTGAAAATTTCAGGATGAGGACCAAGGCAAAATGGACTTGAGCACTTTTCATTTATATTGGATCTCATGTTTCCACGTAGCTTATCTCATTTGTTCCCTCAGTAATCTGTGAGGCAAGTAAGCTTGCTATTATTATTTTTTTTTTTTTTTTTTTTTCTGGCTGCAGCATGCAGCTTTCAGGATCTTAGCTCCCAGACCAGGGACAGAACCTGGGTCCTCAGCAGTAAGGGCACCAAGTCCTAACCACTGGGATACCAGGGAATCCCCTTACTGTCTTCTTGTAACTGAAGAGGAAAGGAAAGCCCAGGGCCCCATGGTCCCACAGCTACTCTGTGGCAGAGCTCAGACTGCAGCTAAAATCTGGAGGCGTGAATACTCATCCTCAGTTATAGTGAACTAGGTTATAGCGAACTAGGTTATAGCGAACTAGGTGGTTCAGACCACCTGCCATTCTGCTAAGGACAAATGGCAAAGCTGTGGAGCAAGCACATTCTTAATTGAGCAAACGGGAGGAATTCACGAGTTTTTGGAAATGTAAAAAGAAGAAGAATATGGCAAAGCTCTGCTGTTATGTTCCCTGGCACATTTAAAATTAGATTATTCATAGACTCAAAGGCAGTAACAAAATTACCCTGCCCTTCTTCTTGGTAAATGTCAAGCCATAACTATTATTCTTATTATTACTATTAGTCCTAAATAGTGATGGCTTTGCCTCAGGAGTAAGGCTTTCTCACTAAAGCATGAAAAGATAGAATAAACGGAAAGAAAAATCTATATGTACTTGTTTTAGAAGTGGTTTCATGGTAAGATTTTTGTCTGCCAGAATATCTTTTGAGAAAGGAAAGGGGTAAATCCAGTGAAATATATTGTCACCTTACACTGTTATTATTTGTAAATATTTGTTTGTGTGTGTGTTCAGTCATGTCCGACTCTTTGTGACTCCATGAACTGGGTCTCACCAGGCCCTTCTGTTTATGGAATTTTCCAGGCAAGAATACCAGGTTACCAATTCCTATTCCAGGGGATCTTCCTAATGCAGGGATTGAACCTGTGTCTCTTCCATCTCCTGCATTGGCAGGCAGATTCTTTATCATGGCAGCACCTGGAAAATCCATAAACATCTGTTTATGGTTTTAATAAAACTGGTAATTACTCAAAGTAAAAAACAAAACACACATACACACACACACACACACAAAAACCTGCTTAAAGACATCAGACAGCTAACAACATAATGAAGAATTACCAGCCAGGACACAAAGGAGGAAGGCGGCAGTGAGTCCATTCTTTGAGTTGCTTTAAGGCCTGGGGGCATTTGCTCATTCTGCAAGTAGTGGCTGAGTGGCACTTCTGACATGCTCAACGGGAAAGGAGGGCAGAGATGGAACCTGAGACCCGCCAAGAGTAGGACTGGGACTAGCTCTGGACTGGAACTACAAAGGGGTGCTCTCTCCAAGTAAGTGCAAATCAGAAGTAGACAGGCAATTGCAGAGAATACAACTCGGCATTAAATGCTCCAAAGCTCTGAAGTTAGATTTGAGTAATCCTGGATTGTTGGTGCCCCAGGAGCCTGGGAGAAGCAGACAGAAACCTTCTTAGAAGGAAAATAATTTCATTGGAGGGCTCAAGTTGATTCTGCAAACAATTTTGCAAAAACAATGCCCAAAGCACAATAAAAAATACTAAGGCAAAAGGGATATAAAGCAGTATTGAAAAAAACAAAAACACAGAAAAATCAACACACAATAGAGACAGACCCACAGAAATTCTAGATATCGTCATTGCCAGAAACTTTAACGTAATTGAGCTACCACACTGTAGGAAATAAAAGAAGTCAAACACAAGACTGAGAATTTTGACAGAGAACTGAACACTATAAAAACAAAACAGATGTGTCAGAATTGGAAAATATAATAAGTAAAGGTAACAACTCAAAGGAGAGTTTTAGTCTAAAAAAATGGTGAGCTATGTTAGGTCAGAAGAAGTTATCAGAAAAGAGTAAGAAAGGCAGATGTATGGCAATGGAGAAGACAGGGCGAGAGACGTAAACGACACTGAGAACCAACATGTGTGTTATTAAGGGCCCGGGGAGGAGAGAGAGGGAAATGTCAGGAGCAATGTTCGAGGAGATAACAGCTGAGAATTTTCCAAAAGTGATGAAAGACATCATCATACCACAAATTCAAGAAGGCCTTACAAATCCCAAGCATGATGAGTAAAAAGAGACCCACACTTTGGACACTGTTTTAAGACTGTTGAAAATCAAGGATGAAGAGAAAATCTTAAAAGAAGCTAGAGGGAGGGAAAAGATGATTACCTAGAAAAGCAGCAGGAATCAGGCAGTCAGCTGAAAGCAACAGTGGAAACAAGAGGGTGATGAGACCGCATCTTCGGCCGCCCAGAAGACTGCAAGTCTGGTCCTCCTTCTGCTATACTATGCTGCCACTCAAGCTTTCATTCCTTACTGGCTTCCAGGGCTCGACAAACCGGAGTCCAAACGCTAGCCATTAGATGTCAAGTCTTTGCTAGGTTTCTGTACAACGCAGAAGAGAAAGATTTAATAGAAAATGTATACTAAGCATCTGGTATTTAGTAGTTCAACAAAAGTGAATTCTTGCTCCCTCATTTTATTTCTTCCTCCCTGAGACTCTGATATCCTCTCAAATAAACATCATTGACAAATACTTTTCCCCTTCTCTGGTTTATTCTTGTGCAGTTCAAGTCCTAGTGATTTGCTGAACCATGTCTCTATTACACAGATTTATATTTTCTGGGGAAATTGTGGACTTTATCCCATCTCGCCATCCTGACCGGTTCCTTCTTCTTGAGCTCTCCTTCTCGGTCCTGTATTTGTATCATTCGATTATATCCCCTCTAAGGCAGAACTCACCAACCTGGCCACCCTACCTCCTGACTGCCACGCATATGAGGTGACTTTTCTTTTCTGCAGTGATGCGTCAGATACTCGACTGCCTTAAGGTTGGAGTGTAGCTATATTTTAGAAGACCAGAAGTTCGAACTTGACCACAGCAAACCTAGAGCTCCAGGGAGACAGTAGTTCCTCGCTCGATCATCTGATCGTAGGTCAGCAGCTAACACTTGGTGAGAACCTGTCATGGATCAGGCAGCGGGTAGGGCGTGGCCAACGCAGAGGTAAGACATGGTGCCCACCCCTAAAACACTCCCAGTCTGTGGAGTAACAAACCGTTTCAACAAGTACCAAAATAAGGTGTGATGGAGTTACAAGGAGGAGGAAAAGAACTTGAACAAAGAAAAGACTAGTCCTGAGCCCTTTTCTCTCTCTACACTCTCCCTGCTTAATCTGGCTTTAAATACCATAGGTACACTGATGGACTCCAAACCACACCCAACCCAGATCAATCCCCTAAACCCTGGAGTTTGACAACTGCCTACTAGAGACCTAGATGTCTGCAAAAATCTAAAAAGTAACACATCTAAGAGAGAACTATTGAATGCCTGCCTCCTATCCCATACCTCACTCTCAAACACATACACTCACAAACCTGATTTTCTTCAAGTCTTCCCCACCCCAGGAGATGTTGCAAGTTACCTAAGCCAGGCACTGAGGTACTGAGGTGTTATCCTCAGTTCTCTTTCCTTTATTGCCCACAGACCCTATCGGCACCACACTGGGCTCTACTTCCAAACTGATCTTGTTGAGTTTGAGTCTGTGAGTTCATTTTCTTCCACCAGTAACCTTTCTTCCTAAACGCAGGAACTTTGTTGTTCTTTTCCTTTCTCTGTGATTTATTTTTACTACTGTATCTCAGCTTGTGGAGCAGGGACTGTCACTGAACAGGTTTTTGATACATCTATGTTACCAGCTAAGAAGGGAAGGGAAGGTGTCAGTGGGGAGAGGCTGGATGATATTTCAGCTGTGTATTGAGTGTTTACCTACTGGAGAAGGAGGAAGGGAACGCCCAAAAGAGGGACTAGTTCAAACAGAGAGAGAGAAGCAATAAAAAGGGTGGAGTCCCTGATGGCTCAAGTGGTAAAGAATCCACACGCAATGCAGGAGACACGTGAGACCCGGGTTTGATCCCTGGGTTGGGAAGATCCCCTGGAGAAGGAAACAGCAACCCACTCCAGTACTATTGCCTGGAAAATCCTATGGCCAGAGGAGCCTGGTGGGCTACGGTCCATGGGGTCGCAAGATTGGACACAGCTGAGCACACGCACCATCAACAGCCAAGACTCCGAGGTCAGGAGTGCTGTGTTCAAATTGCAGCTCAGCCCCTAGCTCCGTAACCTTTTGAAAAGTAGCTTCTTGATCTGAGAAAAGGGGAACTAATGCTACTACATTCTCAGCGCTGTGTGAAGAGTTGTATGAGAATGGGCAAAGCGTACTATGTGTATGAAATAAATGGTACTTTTATTAATATGAATTCATTACAATTACACATGTATAAGGAGTAACCATTTTTTAATCACTTGATGTGGCTGGAATATGGGATGCATGAGAAATTTCTGGAAAACGTGACTGGATAGTTAGGTTGGAGTCAGAACACTTGAGGTCAGGGGACCCTCGAAATCATGTAGCATCAGTGGCCAAATGACCACAGCTCTGCAGATTGTCCTGTCACTCAAAGGGGATCAGCATACTGTAGCCTGAATGCCTTGATGCAGGCTGCATCCCAGTCAGCTAATGCAGGCAATTCTCAGCTCTGACAGTGGCATATTATCCGTCTATGGCTGCGTAACAAATTATCCCAAATCTTGGCAGCTTAGAAAACAATCAACATTTATTACTTCATACAGTTTCTGTGGGTCAGAAATACAGGAACAACTTAGTTGGGTGTTCTGGCTTGGGAGTCTCTCAGGAAGCTGTAGTTAGCTACAGCCATCTGAAGGCTTGCCTGGGGCTGAAACACTCACTTTCGGCACTGCTCGGCTGGCTGGCAAGTTCAAGCTGGCCGTTGGTAGGAGGCCTTAATCACTTGCCGTAGAGACCACAGGGCTGCTTGAGCCTCCTCACAATGTGGCAGCTAGCTTCCCCCAGAGCAAGTGATCTGCAGAGAGAGAGGAAAAAGTCACAATGTCTTTCACAACCTAGCATAGCAGATCATACAGTCATTTCTAATTCCTTACTGGTTACCAGGTCAGCCTTACTCATTGTGGAGAGGGCTGGGGCCTTAGTTCTTCCCCACTTGGCCTCTTACCTTTCCAGAATGCCAGGAAGCAAGGATCATTGAGGGCCATCTGGGGAACCAGCTACCAGAGTTGGCCAGAGCAGAGGTGAATTTTTCCTCCCTTCCTAGTGGATGGAACCAAATAACTAGGCTGAAAGAGAAAGTAGAAAAATATAAAGCAGAACAGGCCTGCTAAATGGATAAAGTAATAATAACAGGATAATAACAATAATAGCTATCATTTATTGTTTCCCTTATACTAGACAAAGGCCAAGATCCTTCCATGCTCTGTTACCAGGGTTGACAGACTATGGTTGACAGGCCTAGGGGTCAAATCTGGCCCACAGGTGGACATGTGAATAAAATATTAATGGAACTCAGCCACACCGATTTAAATATGCATTGGTTATGGCTGCCTTCACCTACAACAGCAGCTGAGCAATTGTAACAGAAATCTGACGGTCTGCAAAGCCAAGAATATTTACTGCCCGGCTCTTTATAGAAAATGTTTATCAACCTGTGCTTTATTTTATTAAAAATGCCTAAAACCCCCTACTTCCCTGGTGGCTCAGATGGTAAAGCGTCTGCCTACAATGCAGGAGACCTGGGTTCAATCTTTGGGTTGGGAAGATCCCCTGGAGAAGGAAATGGCAACCCACTCCAGTACTCTTGCCTGGAAAATCCCATGGACAGAGGAGCCTAGTAGGCTAGGGGTTGCAAAGAGTCGGACACGACCGAGCAACTTCACTTTCAAAAACCCCTAAGGTTAAAAAAATTATTTAAAAACTAAAAATCCCATGAGGCAAGTGATATTACTTTCCTCATTTTATAAATAAAGAAACTAATAAGATCAGATAAATTAAGTGGCTTGCTCAAGATGTTATTTACTAGAAAGTTCCTGTCAGGGAGTCCAACCTCAGGGTCTCGATTATGCTGGGCTAGGAGTCAGAGATGCTGGCTATTCTAAAGAGCTATGTGACTGAGCAGCTACTTAATGTCTTGCTCCTCATTTTTCTCTGCGAATGATTGGTTTTTAAATGTCTGTTCAAACACTTCAGGGAAAATCAAAGGATAAATATAAAAGGTGAGTGAAAAAATGGCAAACACTTCAACAAAAGTAATTAGTAATCTTAGCACATGATGCTAAGGCTTACAAAGAGAAAGAGCTCTGGGGGGAACTCCTAGAGAGGGAGCTCAGTTGCCCCTGAAAAACAGACCACCTAAAGTGTAATGACGGAAGGCGATGATTTGTTACTGTTCCTGACTCTGCAGGCTGGCTAAGTGGTTCCTCTGCTGGTCCCCCTGAATTCATTTATGTATCTGCTTTCAACCAGAGCAGCAGTTCTCAACCAGGAGTGACCTTTCCACCCACCCAAGAGATACCTGGAGAAGGAAATGGCAAGCCACTCCAGTACTCTTGCCTGGAGAATCCCATGGAGGGAGGAGCCTAGTAGGCTACAGTCCATGGGGTCACAAAGGTCGGACACAACTGAGTGACTTCACTCACTCACTCACTCACTCAAGAGACACCTGGATATGTCTAGAGACACTGTTCGTAGGTACTAGTTTCATTTAGTGGGTAGAGGCTGGAGATGGTGAAAAACATCCTATAGTACCCAGGAACCAAATATCCATAGTCCTGAGGTTGAGAAATCCAAGCTAGAGAGTCAACTGAGCCAGGTGATTCAAGATGTCCTCACTCATGTGCCTGGCATTGGTGCTGGCAGTCAGCTAGGGGCCTCAGCTCTCTCCTCTCATCCCCCAGGAGGCTAGCCCAACCTGCTACCATCATAGGCTCAGAGCAGAGTCCCAAAAGGGCGAGGGTGGAAACTGCAAGGCGTCTTGAGATCTGAACTCTGGAAATCATCCAAGGTTGCCTCCATCACATTCAACTGGCCAAAACAAGTCACAAGATCAGCCCAAATTCTAGGCAGCAGGGGAAAAGATTCCACCTCTGCTGGGGAGAAGCAGCAGGGTCACAGTCAAAGGGGTGTGTATACCAGGCTGGGAAGAATCTATGACTATTACATAACCTACTACAAGAAATAAGATGAAAGATCTTTCAGCTTGAGCCCCATAGCTCAGGGGGACAGCTCTAAGCCAGAGGTTCTCAAAGTGTGGTCTCCGGACCTAATGAGAACTTGTTGGAAACACAAACTCTCAGGTCTTGTCCAATCCAAGCGAACCAGAAACACAGGAATGGTGACCAGCAATCTGGTGTTAACAAGCCCTCCAGGTGATACTTCTGCTCATTCAAGTTTAAGAATTCCCAGCCGAAAAGGAGCAAACAGATCAGACGTCCGTACAAGCCCAAGAAACGGGCTTGAAGGAGGCCAAAGTACCCCTTCCTGGTCCATCTCACCGCTCCCTCATCTCTAGTCATTCACCTGAACACAAAACTCTCTTCTTCATAAAGGAATTTGGTAGAAATAGTCTTGACACTCCTGACAAAATCATGCCCCCTGTCAGGGGGACAGGAACGTGAGCAGCTAGGACTGCTTGACAGAGTCTGCAGGCCAGGCATGGAGCAAGCCAGGAAGGCAGCAAGCCCTTTTTGGGAGCAGGAGCAGAAGAGCCAGACGACTCTTTTATCTTTGTTTTGTTACTCAAAATAATAGTGAAGGGGAAAGTTCACATTAAATAAAATATTTTCCTTCTAGTCAAGGCTGTGGTTTTCCAGTAGTCATGTATGGATGTGAGAGTTGGGCTGTAAAGAAGGCTGAGCGCCAAAGAATTGATGTTTTTGAACTGTGGTGTTGGAGAAGACTCTTGAGAGTGCCTTGGAGTGCAAGGAGATCCAACCAGTCCATTCTGAAGGAGATCAGCCCTGGGATTTCTTTGGAAGGAATGATGCTGAAGCTGAAGTTCTAGTACTTTGGCCACCTCATGCAAAGAGTTGACTCATTGGAATAGACTCTGATGCTGGGAGGGACTGGGGGCAGGAGGAGAAGGGGCTGACAGAGGATGAGATGGTGGAGGGCATCACTGATTCGACGGGCGTGAGTCTGAGTGAACTCCGGGAGTTGGTGATGGACAGGGAGGCCTGGCGTGCTGCGATTCATGGGGACGCAAAGAGTCGGACACGACTGAGCGACTGAACTGAACTGAACTGAAGTGAAGGCTTAAAAAAAAAATTCTAGCAGAGCCCATTTAGAGATTTGTTTTTTTTTTTTTTTTTAATCCTCAGCCCAGAACTTAAATTTGCATCACTGATCAAGAAACAAAATGATAGAGAATTTCCTGGTGGTCCAGTGGTTAGGAGTTCAACCTCCACTTCAGGGAGCACCAGTTTGATCCCTGGTTAGGAAACTAGATCCTGCATGCCAAACGGCTCTGACCAAAAGAAAAAAGAAACAGAATGGTAACTATCATATGATATTGTTTATATGTGGGAAAAAAAGTGAGTTTATTTACAAAACAGAAATAGACTCATGGACATAGAAATAAACTTATGGTTACCAAAGGTTACACTGCTATATATAAAACAGATCACCTATAAGAATCTACTGTACAGCACAGGGAACTCTAATCAATATTTTGTAATAACCTATAAGGGAAAAGAATTTTAAAAAGAATATATATATGTGTGTATATACATATATATATATAACTGAGTCACACTGTTGTACACCAGAAACAACATCACAAATCAATTATACTTCAATTAAAAAGCAGAATGAGACAATACTGCTGGCTGAAAATCACGCAGAGGGCAGTAAGAACGCCTGCCTTCCAACCCCACTGTGCTCTGCAACGCTTAGGCAAAACCAGAGGCAGATACAGTTAAGTTCCCAAGCTCCCCTTGAGTCCCATCTGATGACTACCCCTCTGGTTTTTTGTTTTTGTTTATTCTAGAAATTAGTGGGATAGTTTGTGACCTGCCTGAACACTGCCAGCCAAGTGCTAGGCAGGGGAACACGAAATTCTGCACTGTCCCCATGCACCAGGGAGCCTCAGGCTGGAGGGGTCACTGCGAGAACAGGGCCTGGGACTCAGAGCCTTTCCCATCTCCCACACAGGGGCCAGCTCCTGATGGAGGAGCGAGACGTGAGACCCCTGATGGTGTCCATTCAATCCCAGTCAAGGTGAACCCTCCCAGATTCTAGATAAACCCCATGAGCCAACAAAAGGACTCATCTTTGTTTACCACCAAAAAATGGCTCAGCAGCCTAGGATATTCACCATCTCCAAGTCAGGACCAAATGCAGGACTCCAGAGTCTCCTGAAGGGCACAAATTTGGGAAAGGAGGTCAGAGGACTTTACTGGCATTAATATAGGTCTTTCTGAAAACTGACTGGATCTTAGCACTGTAGAGGCAGCTTCCCACAGTGGTGAAGCCCTCTCACTGGAGTTATGCCTGCAAGAGCTCAGACACTAACAAGCAATTGCTAGGGGATTTAAGAACTAGATAGAGAATTTAAACACAGCAGTTTCCAAACAGGAACCACCATGAAGACAGGAAGACTCTCCTACATTCAGCCTTTCTATTTCAGGACCTGAGATTCTGCATAAAAATATCACTTGCAATAAAGGTTCCACTGTTTTAAAGCAAAACTTTGAAAACAACTGAACTGGAAGACGGGCAAGGTTCCTTCCAACTTTCAGACACCTAAATTTGGGTATTAAGTATCTGGGTGCCCAGAATATGGTCAATAATACCTAAACTATAATCACGCTCCCTATAATAATCTCTAACATATGGATATAAATTACCACTACAGCATAAACAACCCAATGTAACACTGACTTCCCCTTCCACTGAAAACATTAAGTTCATCCTGCTTGGCTTGAACAGGGGTGGCAGGGTGTTTCATTATTTACCTTTTCCTCTTCGTCGCTATGAGAAAACGGTGATGACATCTTTTTGGCCAGATGGAACTGATGTGAGATTTATGGAGCAGCTGAGAACTGTCAGAGCCAGGCCAGGCCAATCCCGCAAGACAATGACGATGGCCTTTTCATCAAGGAGCATGTTACTTTCTGGAATCTACTAACACAAGAGGTTCATATCTACCCAGTCATCAGCAAGATTATCCCAACACCCCACCAGCTGCTGCCACCCAATCCGGAGCCCTCCGCTTCTGCTCTTGAGGGACAGCATGAGAGCACGCAGGAGTCTCACCCCTCACCCACCATCACGCCCCCCCCACCCCCGTCCCGT
>SJYA01002509.1:1788402-1798658 GCA_006410615.1 Neotragus moschatus | reverse complement strand
TCCCGTCCGGCACCCACCACCCTCCCAGAGTGGGAAACCTCATCCAATGCCTTCTCGGTTACAGAGATTTCAGAAATTAGTCACACAGAGGAGGGCGGGAAGAGAGTGGAGGTTTCCTGAAGGAATCAGTAACAAGATCTGGGCTGTTTCACCTCGAGGTCACGACAGCTCAGACTGTCCCTGAGTTAGCACTGAGTGGTCAAGAATAAAATCACCCTCTGCAAACCCTCTGCGGACTTGTCCACCATCTATTAATACTTTGTACAAAGAGCTTCCTTGAGGAGAGGCCTCCAGCAGAGGGGCCTCCCCATTCACGGAGCATTTCGTTTTGGAGATTTTGATCCTTCTTTCACCACCAGCCTCAGAAGATGGCCCCAGTGCCTGCCCACCCATTATCAGAAAGGAGGAAAGGGTAGAATTGGAGACTAAAGCCCAGCACTGGTATGAAAGAGGGGTTTGGATGAGCTTCCCGTCCTTTTCTTGCACCGGGACTCCTACAGCCTTGGTGACTGCGTGTCTTACTCTGCACTGGACAGTCCCAGTTTGTTTCTCTTACTGTCCCAGGATTGCCACTGATACCACGGCCTTTCTCTCTCAAAGGCCCCTGTTTGGACAATAACCTAGACAGTCCTTCTGTCCCTGGCCTGGTCATCCCTATGCTTTTCAGTAAGATTTTTTAAAAACGGAGGGCTATCTGGAAAGCCCTAGATAGCCCTGCAAGTCAAGAGATGTGGGGATTAAAAAAAAAAAGAAACAAACAAAGAGATAAAATAAATTTTAAAAAACAAAGAACAGCAATGTTCATTGTAACAGGGAAACATGGAAACAACCCAACTGTCCTTCAGTAGAAAATGCTCTAATCAATCCAGGCTGGTAATATGGAATACTCTGCATCAATTTAAAAGAAAAAGGTGGATCTTAATATATGCCTTCTCGGTTACTATATACTAACTATATACTAACAAGGGAAGCTCTCCAGGCAGTATGGTAAGAGAAAAATAGCAAACGGTTCATCACTGCAACATGAATGATCCAGTTTTCTTTTCTTTGAAACTATGAGTGTCTGTGTACAAAAGATCTAGAACACTGTCTAACAGGAATATAATGTGAGCCACTATGTAATTTTAAATTTTCTAGACCCATATATTTACAAAGTGAAATTTATTTTATAGAACCCAATGTATCCAAAGTATGATGTAAATCAACAGAAAATATAATTAACTTTATTTATTTTGCACTAACGTTCAAACTTGTGCTTACACCAATCTCAGTTCTTACAAGCCAATTTCAAGGGCTCAAAACTCACACGTGGCTAATGGCTATGGTAATAAGACAGCTCAAGGCTAGAAGGATGCACACCAGGTGACAAGTTATCTCTGGAGAGGAAAGTGGAGTTAGAAAAATGGAGTGATTTGTATAGGATTTTGAAACTTTCTACAACGAGAACATATTCAATACCTCAGTTCAGTTCAGTCACTCAGTCGTGTCCAACTCTTCACTACCCCATGGACTGCAGCATGCCAGGCTTCCCGGTCCATCACCAACTCCTGGAACATGCTCAAACTCATGTCCATTGAGTCTGTGATGCCATCCAAGCATCTCATCCTCTGTTGTCCCCTTCTCCTCCTGCTTTCAATCTTTCCCAGAATCAGGGTCTTTTCTGATGAGTCAGGTGGCCAAAGTATTGGAGCTTCAGCTTCAGCATCAGTCCTTCCAATGAATATTCAGGACTGATTTCCTTTAGGATGGACTGGTTGGATCTCCTTTCAGTCTAAGGGACTCTCAAGAGACTTCTTCAAAACTACAGTCCAAAAGCATCAATTCTTCGGCGCTCAGCTTTCTTTATACTCCAACTCTCACACGACTACTGGAAAAAACCATAGCTTTGACCAAACAGACAGACCTTTGTTGGCAAAGTAATGTCTCTGCTTTTCAATATGCTGTCTAGGATGGTCATAGCTTTTCTTCCAAGGAGCAAGCGTCTTTTAATTTCAAGGCTGCAGTCATCATCTGCAATGATTTTGAAGCTTACATAAGTTTACAAAACAAGAACTGGAAAAAATTTTAAAGCAGCCAGAACATGAGATGTGAAACTAATAAAATCTATTAATGAGGTATGAAGAAACAGTGTTCAAATCAATTCATCAGTCAAGGACTGTTTCCATTTTTTAAAAAATTTGTCCCCCAGCAGCCTCAGGGACCATGGGGCTGCACTAATCTGCCCAATAAGTCAGCTTCCTCAGTGCCAACTTGGCTGCTTCTCCATCTAGAAATGGGGAGCCCTGGCTAGCCATAGGGAGCCATGGTGCCTCTCTGAGGAGTCTATCACATCGGAGGAACAGTACGGTGCTCTCAAATACTCAGGCTGAAGCTCTGTCAAAGAGCCAACAGGCAAACCAAAATAGCCTAGAGTGTTTGTTTTAAAATGTAGAGTCTTGAGCCCCACAAAACAAGAGTTTCTGAGGCGGAGCCCAAGAACTCCAGGGGATTCCTAAGCCCAAGTAGGACACAAAAGGATATCTTTTTCTTTGAGCTGGATTTCCACCACCAGGTTCCTAGCTAGAATTTGATTCCACCTAGAAAATACTGCCAAGACCTGGTGGAAGACAGGAAACCCACTCAAAATTTACCCTGCCCCACCCTGGAGGAAGACGATCTTCCACTGTATGTGCTGAAAGATGCTTAAAGACCTCATAACTTAAACACAGGCCACCTCTTGGTAAAGACTACCTTGTCCAGAATTAGCCCTGCTTCTAACTCTCCGAATCAGAGAAAACTGAGGCTGAGGGGTCTGTGCCTGCCCTCGGCCCCTGGGCCTGCTGTGGGAATGCAAAAGGTGTTTATTTCCACTTCCACCACCCAAGGGATGACACTGGGACATCTGGATGAAAGGTTCTCCCTTACGGTGAGATCTTCTATCTATGTGGTTTTTGTTGCTGTTGTTGTTAACTGATTTATTTAATTGGAGGCTCATTACAATATTGTGGTGGTTTTTGCCACACATCGACGTGAATCAGCCACGGGTGTACACGTGTCCCACCGTCCTGAACCCCTCTCCCACCTCCCTCCCCATCCCATCCCTCAGGGTTGTCCCAGAGCACCAGCTTTGGGTGCCCTGCTTCACGCATGGAACTTGCACTGGTCATCTATTTTACATATAGTAACATACATGTTTCAATGTTATTCTCTCATACTGCCCCAAGCTACTCTTCTCCCACATAGTCCAAAAGTCGGTTCTTCAAATCTGTATCTCTTTTGCTGTCTTGCATATAGGGTCCTCATTACCATCTTCTTTTTAAACATACCAAAGGTGTAATTCACTATTAAAAGGGGTGGTGGGGGCCCCGAGGCAATTTCTTCAAAGGTATATTCTTAATAGTGAAAAATCATTGCTTCCATGTGTATAACACCTTTCTCCTAAAACTCAATAACCAGAAATTGACGGGAGGTGTCAACTGAGGTGTGATCATCCTCATTGTACAGAAAAAAAAAAAAAAAAAAGATAGGAGGCTGGGCGGGTTTAGGGAAGAAGGTGTGGAGGGAGAAAGTAACCTTTCCGCTCTCCGTTTAGTCTTGAGATGGCGACCTCGCGAAGCCAGTGAGGGCCAGATTATGTGCTGGGCTCCCCTACCCCACCCCTTTCACACAGAGCAGCTCCCTCGGACATAAAATGATTCACTGCCTACTTCACCCCCACTCAGCCACATTTAACTGATTAAAAGGCCCTCTCACCATCGTTAAACAAGCAGATGAACGTTTTCATCAAAGCTAAATGCCCTTTAATAATCTGATGCTCACTCTCCTTCCGTGACACCTGGCCTCTGTCCATCTCCGTGTAGATGACAGGGAGAGAGTCTTCCTTCTCCCCTCACCCACAGCAGATCTGTTCACACTTGGAAACTCCTTTCCCTGGAAGTTTCTCCCCGCCTCGGCCCACCCCACCTCCATCTCCACCTCCACCATCACCATCTCTCTTCTCTCTCTATCCCTCTTTTCTCGTTCCATCTCCCTCCCTCTCTCTTCCGCTTCTACAGGAAAAGCAACCAGCAGCGCGGGCAGCCGGCAGAATGAAGAGCCGCAGGCGAACCCTTGTCCTGGGCGGCCTCCGAAAGCCAGGGCTAGGTGAGATGCAGAGACCCCGGAGCGCCGAGGACGCCGAGAGCGGGGCGCGGGCGGCGCCGCGGTGACCGTCTGTCCACAGGTTCTGGCGGATTCGGGAAAGCCTGTCGCTGCTGTTCTGCCTACTGCTTTTCAGAGGGAGAAGAGCCTCTTTGATCTATGGAGTGCTGAGCGGCGTTCACCACGGAAACCGAGAAGATTCGGCACTCCAGGCCCATGCCCAGTTCTCCTGGAAACCCCCTCCCCCCACGATGCTGCTGGGGCCTGGACACCTTCTCCAACCGTTCTGCTGCTGCTCAAACTTTGGCCACGTTAATTTCACCCAAGCCTTTCCCTTCTGCTGGTCTGACCCCCCATATGGAACACCCCTGAGTTGTCTCCCCTGAACTCTCCTGGGAGGGAGACGTAAGTAAGCAGGTAAACCCGACCAGGGCGCGCTGAAAGTCTGAATCCCAACCACACAGATCCCCTTCCTAGGCAGGAGGGGCTGCGCACGCGCGCGCGTGGAGTTGCTCTCAAGTCACTGCGCATTGGATTTCCAATGCTCAATCTGAAAGTATTTGTTGTACACCCACAACCTGCTCGGAAGTGTGTTAAAACGTATTCTCTGCCTTCAAATACCTGAAGACAAGGTACTGCAGAGACTTAATAAAATGACAAGTAGCGCCCAGAGGCAAAAGGTTACTCTTCCTCTGCACAATTATTTTTATGCGTACCGTGGTACTATGGTTTTATAGTTCCAGCAACAAAATGATTTCTCACACCTCTGCTCCTCACCCCTACATTCCCCAAGCTCCACTCCGGCCTACAATCCCTGTGAACTTGCCTCTAAAAAAAAATTTTTTTTTAAGAGGAGGGTGCGGTGGTGCAAAAAGAGAAAATTTTAAGGCCCTCCAGCCACTTTATTTTGTGGCTATTTGCAGTTTGGAACTCTGGAGGGAGGGGGCGAGGATCTAACATTGGAGCCAAAATGAAGACCGGTCCAGGAGGAAGGCCTGAAATCATCGTGGGTAACTTTCCCATAGTAGGCCTTTCAGCTCTTTTCCCCTTAACACCTTGTATTCTTCACTCTGGGATAACCCTGTCACCAATACTAAGAATCACTGTTTATTGTTTTTTTGTTCAGTCACTCAGTTGTGTCTGACTGTTTGCGACTCACGGACTGCAGGATGCCAGGCCTCCCTGTCCCTCACTCTCTCCTGGAGTTTGCTCAAGGTCATGCTTTGAATCGGTGATGCCGCTTATTAAGTACCTACTACCAAGCAAACAGTAGGCTAAATCGTTTTGCTTGAGTAAAGTTCTGGTTATCTATAACTGCCTAACAATAACAAAAATCCCCAAACTTAGTGGTATGAAAAGAACCATTTTATTATATTCACTGCTTCTTTGAGTTAGGAATTTGGACAGGACGTAGCAGGGAGGGCCTGCCTCTGCTCTATGAGGTCTGGGACCTTAGTTATGAAAACTGGAACAGCTGGGTGCTGGAGTCATCTGGAAACATCATTCACAGGTCTGGCTCCTGGAGTAACTGTGAAGTGGGTTCATGCAGCCCTGTCAGTCAGCAGCTTTCACATGGTCTCCTCCCAAGGCTCCAGCTTCCTCAGTGTGGTGGCCTCAGAGGAGTCAGACTTCTTACACGGCTCCAAAAGCAGATGTTCCGGCAAACAGCAAAACAAAAGCTACGTGGCTTTTTCTGATCTTACCACAGGAGTCATGTGGCGCCACTTTTAGATCATTTTACTGGTTACACTGATTGAAGCAGCGACAAACCTGCCCATATTCAAAGGGAAATAACCACCCTCCCAGCCAACCCCATAGGAGAAATGTCAGAGAATCTTTGCTTTATAACACTATCCTCTTTAATTCCCAAACAATAATCATTTGAGGAAGCATGAATATTATTCCCATTTTACAGATAGGAACATTGAGGTTCAGGAAAGCTAAAGAATCCAAACACCTGTACTCCAAAGCCTGAGCTCCAAATCATATCCCGAAGACTCACTGCCTGGCATTTATGATGCCTTCCCTTGCTCTGAATGCTCCCCAAAACCACCCCCAGCCCAAATTCCAGGACCCTCCTTTCCTCACCTCTTTCTGTTGGTTTACTTGCTCTGAATTTCCTTCCGCCCTGGAAGTAGCCAATGATACGTCCACCTCCATCCCATCTTCACCAGCTCTAGGACCCAAGATGGAAATTTCAAGGAAGACAGCCCCCCAGATTTGACCAATCTGTGATATCAGCTATTTACGGCTCCTTCTCGTGGTCTGTTAGGCCAGAAGAGGGATGGCCTTTGTCCCATGGAATCCCCACTGCCTCAGGGCAGCTGCTTTGGTGGGCTAGAGCCCCGAGCATTCACTCAGCCATTGGCCCATGGCCAGCCCTAACTGGGAAACAAAACCCCACCAGTATTTGAGTATCCCCTTTATATATTATATCATGTGCCTTAAAATAAAAAAAACGAAGACTTTAGAAAGACAAAAGGGAAAATGGTAAAAATATTTGTAGCATAGGATAAAATTACAAAGGGATGCTAACTAATATAAAGAGCTCATAAAAATCAATAAGTAAAAACTAAGATCTCAATAGATAAATAGAAGATGTAAATAGGTGGTACATTTTTAAATGAAAAATACAAATGGCAATCCATTTGAAAATAATCGAAAATATTTGAAATTTTGAAAAATTGAAAACATTTGAAAATAATTTAAAAGAATTATAGTCTGGTGTTTTCACCTCATATATTTACAAAGATCCATAAAATGATAATTCACAAGTTGCTCTCCAGAAGGCTTATACACAATTATACTCATGTGTAACCCATGTTCCAAGAGGAGAAGAGCTGTTCCTGAGTTGCAGTAATCAGCAAAAACTACCTGGGAGAGGCGAGGCAAGGATTGGGACCTTAAAGGGGGACAAGATGTCTCATCTACACCTCTACATTTACATTGTCTATGTTTTAGAAACTCACAGGACTTAAATTACTCCACTTAAATTGCTATATAAAGATCTGACCCACCACTATTTATTAAAAAAAAAAAAGATACATAATAGTGAATTCAGCCCTCTCCTTCAAATCCAAAGAGTTTTATTGGAGTCTCCCCTATCTAATGAATGACTAAAACATTCTTAGAAAAAGCAATGCTCTAGCAACCATAAGGAAAATATGCAGAATCAACCATATGTTATGTATCCAAGGAGTTTACCATGGATGGCAGAGCTGGTTGCTCGGAACCCAAAAAGATACTAAGCCACAGATACTCCAGACATATAAATCAGCAGTGCTACCACTTCAAGGTCAGAAGCATGTCACTAGGCCAGAGCCAAAAATAGACATTGTTGATTAAGAGAGTAAAAATGCAAATCACAAACCGGGAGATGATATTCGCGAGAAGTAAATGTCCAACAAGAGATTTTTACCCACATATGTAAAGAACGCCCCAAAATCAAGAAAAAGACAAAAGATTTATAAACAGTCACTTCACAGAAGAGGATGTTAAAAAAGCCAGTGAACATTTGAAAAGTTGCTCAGCTTCGTTAGTCAGGAGGAAAAGCAAATAAAACCACACTGAGACAGCCCCACACTCCAAACAGAATGGCTTAAATTTAAAACAGATAATACCAAGTGTTGGCAAAAATGTGGTGCAACTGTAATTCTCAAACACTGCCAGCATGAGTATAAGTTGATACAATTGTGAATCAGCAAACTGTTGAGTAGAATCTACTAAAACTGAATTTATGAGTATCCTATGGGCCAGCAATTGCACTCTTCGAAATATGCCCAAGAGAAACATATACGTGTTCAACAAAAGACATGTATGAGGGTGTCCATAGTAGCATTCACTATTCGTAACAGTCAAAAACAGTAAGCAACAGAGAAAAGGCCTAAAAAAGAATGAAATATTGCCATTTGCAACAACATGGAGGGACCGAGAGATTACTATACTAAATGAAGTCAGTCAGAGAGAGATAAATATATGATACCACTTATACGTGGAATCTAAAACATAATACAAATGAGCTTATTTATGAAACAGAAGCCAATTCACAGACATGGAAAACAGACTATGGTTACCAATGGAAAAAGAGTGGGTGGGATAAATTAGGGGTATGAGATTAACAGATATAGTACCATACATAAAGCAGATAAACAAGGATTTGCTGTATAGCACAAGGAACTACGTTTGATATCTTGTAATAATCTATAATGGAGAACCATTTTTTAAAAAAGAACATATATATATATATCCAAATCACTTTGCTATACAACTGAAACTAACACAATACTGTACATCAATTATATTTCAATTAAAAGGGGAGGGTGGAAATGAGAGAGGCAGGACTTCCCTGGTAGTCCCAGTGGTAAAGAATCCACCATGCAATGCAGAGGATATGGGTTCAATCCCCAGTCGGGGAACTAAGATCCCATATGCCTCTGAGCAACTAAGCCCACCTGTTGCAACTACTGAAGCCAGAGTGCTCCAGAGCCCATGCGCTACAACTGCCAAGCCCACATGCCACAACGAGTCTGCATGCTGGCAACAAAAGATCCCGCATGATGCAACAAAGATCCTGCAAGCTGCAATTAAGATCTGACACAGCCAAATGATTAAAACTTTTTTAAAAAGAGAGAGAGATAAAGAATGGGTCAATAGTAGTAGATTCATACAACAAAGTGTTAAACAGACATTAAGTGAGCTAACTACAACTACAAACAATGTAGACGCATCTCCCAAACATACTGAGTAAAAACTGGCTAGACACAAAGAGTATACATACTACATAATTAGCTGTATGTGACATTCAAAAACAGGCAAAACTAATCTATGTTGTTAGAAGTCAGAACAGTAATTATCCTGTGGGAAAAAGGAAGGAGCTTACTGGTCACGTCCCATTTCTTGAATTGGGTTCTAGTTACACAGCTGTGTTCAGTTTGTGAAAAGTCACAGGGCTGTTTACTTTTGTTCACTCCTGTGTGATGCTGGAATAAAAAGTTTCCAAAAACTGGGACACCTGCAAAGCCACACACATGCTCAGTGAGGGGTAGCATGCGTACTGCTGGACTGGATTAGGGCTTAGGATATCCCAGGGTTTGTCATAGGAACAAAGCTCACTTTCTTACCCCAAAGAGTGTCTTCCAAAGTCACTGCTCACTGAGTCCCTGCTCAGGACCCAAGAACTGGCTGAGAATTGTCCCCAGCCCTGCCCAGTCCCAAGCTTCCCTCGCCACTTCTCATGGAGGACGAATGCAGCTTCCCCTTAAGAAACCTGCCTAAAGTTTCTAGAAGATGGCCACATCCAGGAAGAGAGCATCCACACTGCTGAGGATCCACACTTGGCAGGTCTCACCACTCTCAATTCTGAATGTCCCAACTTTCCCACCTCTCATCCCATACATACCTGTTAGAAGAAAAGAAACAAAGCACCCCAGATTCCTGCTGCAGAAAGTTCATTCAGAACAGCTTTTGGTGAGGGCCTCTGCCTGGGGGGCATGGGGGAAGCAGCCCTCTCCCCGCCCCACCCCCCATCCAGGAGGACCAGCTCCAGGTCAATCCCGGATTGAATAACTAGGTCACCATGTAACTCAAATGACCAAGAGATGGGGACATTGGGCCATGGGTTCAAAGATGTCATGGCAGGATGCAGGTCACATTCTGCTAGTTTCCACACAGCCAGTGACCCACCCTGCAAGAGTGCACAGCTAGTCTCCCCTCCACTGCCACCAACAAAAGGTGTAATAATCAATTTGGTATTTTTTTAAATCACACATAAAATAAAATGGAAAGGCCCACAAGGAACAGGAAAACCCAGACCAAGGCCTTATAGAACGGGAAGATTCAGAAATAACCTGCTCGTCTGCCTGAGAGAGAAAGGCCATGTTTCCCCTACGTAAGTTACCCCACAATAATTTTTATTTGGATAAATAAATCCTGGTAAGTGAGAATCCAAATTTTCCCAAGGCCTGTACTTCTCCTCTGGATGTGTTTGGTAGGTGGTCCTTCCTCAGCAGATGGGATAATCCTGACGATCCTGGGCAAGCTGGAAGGGAGCAAGTCTGTAAGGAAGCCAAGAAGTAATCCCCGCGCCCCCCCTTCCCCGCTCCCCCAACACCCCCCCCCCCCCCGACCCCCACCGAAAG
>SJYA01002509.1:1775142-1788097 GCA_006410615.1 Neotragus moschatus | reverse complement strand
AAAAAAAAAAAAAAAAAAAAACACGCCAGATACAACCGCCTTTGATGCAGAAAGAGAAAAATGAGATTCGGGTAACCAGGCTTAGAGGGTCAGCGCCCACCGGCAGGTCATCTAAAAACACTTCTCCGCCAAGCCTGGCCTGCAGATCTCCGCGCAGGGTTCACCGCCGGAGGGGAAAAGCCGAGAGCGGCCCCAGGGCCTTTGCAAAGGCTAGAAGACCAGCCAACCTGGGTGGCCTCTTTCTTCTGCGCCCTGTCCTCAGACCCGGCTGTAGGCTGGGGAGGCGCCGCCGCCAGAGGCTAGAACCGCGGCCGGATCCGGAGGTCCCACCCACGCTCGGGGCTTGAGGGGTTCGCGCCTCTCCCCTGGCGAGCCGCCCGGAGGCCGCAGGCTGCTGTGCGAAAGGCAACCTGGCGTGCGGCAGGAGCGTCCTGAAGCCCAGGCGGCCTCCTCCAAGTGACAAAGCCGATTTTCCTCCGGACGCGGGCAAGCAAGGTTGCCCACGAGTTGCCAAAGCGCTGTTCTCAACTATTTTCGTGGTTAGAAAAGGAAAAAGAAATCACCCCCACCCTCGCGAGTAATAGGCACCCCAAGGCTTCCCCTAGACCGGTCGGTTTCAGCCTGTCAGTTTCCACCAGGGCCGGAGTTCTAGCCCCCGCTTTCCCGGCACCTTCATCCTGGCCCCCGCCTCTTCTCCCCACCCTCCCAGACCCCGAAGGGGCGGCGGGGCCTGGCCGAGGGCGCTGCGCGTGACCCTGAGCGGAAGGGCCCCAGTCTGGGTCCTAATGCGGGTGGCGTCTCCCTTGACAGGCGGCGTTTGGGGACAACAGCGGGGACGGGAGATAAGGTGACATACCAGAGCAGATTTGGTGCGCGCGCTGATACTCCTCTCCCGACAGGAAGCGCGGAGCTATTTAAAAGACCCTATCGATTACTTTATCTTTCCCGGAGGAAAGCTTCTTGCCGAGAGACAAAAGATTTCCCCCAACTAGAGACACAAGGCCACAGCCCTCCACACACACGCAATGCCCAATGAGGGCGCAAGGACACACGTACCCCGGCGTGTGTGCCAAGCACGGGTCTGGAGGGCCGGGGCTGACAGGGGAGCAAGGGGAGTTTCACAGGATCGTCCGCTGTACCCTTTGAAATATTTTTGACCGTATGCACTTGGAACACACACAAAGAAAGTGCCTATGTACTTAAAATACGTGTCTGGGTACCCGTGTCGTTTCAGCAAATTTTAGGCGCACCAGTAAGCGCATTCAAAGCGGGTTTACTGGTTTCGGGGAACGTAGTCCGTAGATACACGTCTCAAAAGTAAACGCTCCATTGTGCTCTTTCTAAGTGCTTGAATGTCTACAACAGTCATGTGTACACTTAAAGATTGAGGACGCGTCAACACGGCCCTTTAGACTCCAAAGTTCAGCGTGTGCTCTTCTCGTGTCTGAATTCCCGCATTTCGCCGATCTGTTGCGAGCGCAGAATGCCATCAGCCATATCCCCTCTGCTGACGCTGAATCTGCTCTGGAATCCCGAAGTTTGTTGTCCTCCGGGTCCCCTGCGCCATGCCCCAGGGAAGCTTTTAAGAAACACCTACTGAACCGAATTTCACGGAATCTAATTTTTTTTCTATGCAGCAATTTGCAATGTAGGCTTTCGCAAAGTGCTCTGCTCGGCTGTAAAAACTTCGCCGCATTTCGCAGAGCAGGCTAAAGGCGGGACAAGGAAGGAAGATGCGGAAAAAGGAAAGGTGGCGGGCCTAGAAAGGTGGCGATCGCCCATTTCCAGCTTCAGTTCGACACTGACCAGGCCGCAGCAATCCAGGGTGGAAGTTCCGGGGGGCCGCGGTGTCAGCCCGAGCCAGGGAGCCCTCACAGATTCCCGAAGACCTCTCCGGAAAGCCGCGGCTGACGACCCCAGCCGGAGCCCCAGCACTGCTGACCCCGCGACGCTCCCCCACCCCTGAGCTTTGGGGAAAAACAGGCACCGGTTCTCCCAGGGCGCTTCCTCCCAAAGCTTCGCGTTCTTGCCAAAGGCTCTTCCAAAGCCGCGGCTCGCAAGCTGTCCACCCACCGACCGCGTAGGTGTACCTCGGCCCTAGAAAATCCATTTTCCTTTTTCAGGGTTTTCCGAATCGTTGTCTACCCAGCTCGAATGTCACCTGACTTTTCCAGCTGTGCACTTCAGCGATGGGGTCCTTAGTGACTAGTTGCAGCGACGTCTCGGTTTTCTCCGCCGCTCCGCGCTGTGTTCACTGGAGCGGTTTGCAGCAGGAAGGTGAGGCGGGGGACCGCCGGACAGAGGAGAAAACACGAAATTAACACGAAACGACAACGGAAGTTTGAAAGCGATCTGGGAAACCTTAACACGAGTTTTAAAGCGGGTCACACCTACGTACGCAGGATAAATTTGGTTATAGAAATAGACTCCCTAAAGCAGAAGAAAGTGGCTTACCCAAAAGATGCTAACAAAAACTGTCAAGTCAGAAATGCAAAGGCGTCGGAAAAAGGTAGTTCCTCTCTGAAAAAAAGAAAACAAATATTTTTTAATGTATAATAATACTTAAATTTACAGGAAATGTCTCTAAAAGGATGTATATTTGTTTTCAGCCAGTAACCACTTGTGTGGGGGTGGGAATTAACTGCGAAGGGACAAAAGGAGACCTTGTAAAGTTATGCAAATATTTTTGTATTTAAAAAAAATTTTTTGTGTAATTTATAGTGCTCCTTATACGGGTTTATTCGGGTTTATTCGTATGTCAAGACTCATCAAACAGTACAGTTAAACTGTGTTCGTTTTGTTCTAGGTTAATTATGCCTCAATAGAGTTGATTTTTTAAAAAATAAATAAACCCAGAAACAACTTTGTCTTTAGGGATAGGAACTGGGTAGCTAGGGGAGAGGCCTGGGATACTTTGCATTGTATTACCCTTTTTATGTGTTTATTTTGGGTTTTGGTCGTTGTTTTGTTTTTACAGTCTATTACTTATTCAAGATATATAATGAGGATATTCCCTGATGTGAATATAAAGCTATTGTTAAGGAAACCAACAAATGGAAGAAGATGCTAGTACATCTCCTTGTAGGAATAAGCAAAAGTGCGCCTTGCCCAAGTCCAAAAAATATTTGGGAAAGTGAAACGTCTTTAAGTTATGTTCAGATTTGTTTCACTTGCTTGTTTGTTTGCTCCTATATTCCAGATACCAACGGAAAATGAGGACCCAAAACTTTTCTGGTGCTTGCATGTGTTGTGAGTGGTTGTCATCTTCTTGAGGACTGGAGGACTTAAAGGGCAGGCCGGCCACGGGAGTGCTCCACGCAAGGCCACGCGCGGCTTTCCTGGCCACTGTGCCCGGTATCCCACGAGTAGAGCACTATCCCGCTTGGTGCAAAGATGCGATGGCCCCTTGCACCCCCGGGAGAAGGCCAAATCCCGAACACCGTCAGAGTCCTCCCGAAGGCGGAAGCAAGGTCTCGCTGAGGCTAAGCAGGCCGGCATGATCTACGGAGGAGCCCAGAGCGGCTGGCGCGGGCGCAGCCTCTGAGGACCCAGGGCCTGGCCCACCTCCTTATGGAGAGCAGTGACTGCAAGGGTCTCACCTCTGTGTGGGGAACCAGATATAATATGCCTCCATTTATTGCCTGAAGGATAGGGAAGAGTCATTTTGGCCTTGTTAGGACAGATTCCAGATCTGGTTCCGACTCAGAGCTATTTCAGATAGAGTTTTGGAGGCTGGCCCTCAAGAAACAGATGGACAGTAGGTCCAAGGCCAGGAGCCAGGAAATCCAGGACCTGCCAGAGCGCTAGCCGGGGGGCAGGGCCTGCGTGGGGTTAGCAAGCCTTCCTGCCAGCCTCATCAACTGCCACACTCACAGCCACCAGACCAACATCACCGTCAAGCAACAAGCCAGGGCACTGACTAATGTGGGGGAGCTGCATTCCCAGTGACCCCCTCAAAACTGGGGTCTAGCCCCGGACCAAAGAGATCAGTGAGAAAGGAGGGCCAATTTGCTGAGTGGTATTTGGGACCACTGAGGTCCTGTTCCTCCACCCAAGTGGGTTAAGTCCTTTCAGTCATGTCTGACTGCAGGCTCCTCTGTCCATGGGATTTTCCAAGCAAGAATACTGGAGTGGGTTGCCATGCCCTCCACCAGGGATCTTCCCCACCCAGGGATCAAACCCACCCAGATCTCTTACGTCTTCTGCATTGACAGGTGGGTTCTTTACCACTAGCACCACCTGGGAAGCTTGTCCCTTGATAGCACTGCGCAAAGCTCACCCCACTCCGTCCGAAGCCCCACTGACCACTCTCCTCACTCTTCCTACCACTAACGCCTTAGCTCCAGTTCTCTCTCAGACCGGAGACTTCATTGGATGGCTGTATGGGCAGAAGTTTCAAACTAGACACACCATTGATTTGTAAACTCCCCAAATGAGGGGTGGGGCCCGTGTAAATGTTCATTTTTAAAATGTACTCCCAGGGGATCCTGGCCTAGCAGTTTCCACAGCCCAGGAATCTCTTTCCCTTTTGTAAAGGTACAACTTGATTCATTATAATTGGGGTTTATCTTGTTTTAAGTCTCTTTAAAGGTAATAGATGCATGTGATAGGCAACAAAAACGAAACAAAACAAAAAACAAAAGGAGAAGCTGTCCTTAAAAATGTACTAAAAGTCATGTTTTATTCCTGACTTCCCCTCCCCCATTACTCTTCCCCAGAAGTTTTCATTATATTTTTCTTACCCTTCAAAAAAAGAAATTCATATAAGCACATATATATATACATATGCCCATATTTACAATAGAAATTCTACATCTTGATTTGATATTTAATGTCTCAAAATGTATCCCTAAGAATACATATAAATGAAGTAGTTTTTTCTCCTGGCTACTAGTTTTCTGTGCTATTGGTGAACATAATTTTTTCCAATCAATCTTCCAAGATAGATATATAAAAAATGTTTTGATTTTTTTTTTTTAAATTAGAACTGCAATGAAAATATTTTTCTATACATACATGTGTCTATATAGAATACTCCTGGAAATGGAAATATGTGTTCAAATGGCTTATATATTTTTTTATTTTGATATTACTAGATTGCTCTGAAGAAGTTTACCGATTCACTTTCAATCAACAATGTAAAAGAGTCACTAGGCAGAGTAATTATCAGACTTTGTGATCTTTATCAAGCTGATGAGTGAAAATATTTGCCTCATGGTTTGTGGTTTTTTTAATTTCTTCCTTCTTNGAAATATGTGTTCAAACGGCTTATATATTTTTTTATTTTGATATTACTAGATTGCTCTGAAGAAGTTTACCGATTCACTTTCAATCAACAATGTAAAAGAGTCACTAGGCAGAGTAATTATCAGACTTTGTGATCTTTATCAAGCTGATGAGTGAAAATATTTGCCTCATGGTTTGTGGTTTTTTTAATTTCTTCCTTCTTTCATTCCTTTATACTAGCAAAGTTCTGCTACTCCTGCCCAATTTTTCCATTGTTTTGCTGAGTCATTTTCTTATTGATTTACAGAAGCTCTTTTCATATTGTGGAAATCAGAGGGGTTTTGGTCATTATTTCTAGCACTTAAACTGTGTGTCATTTTCTCTTTGATTCTATTCTATTTTGTTTATTTTTAAAAAGTTTATGTATTTATTTGGCCTTCTTGGGTCTCCCAGTCGCAGCATGTGGGAGCTTTAGTTGTGGCACAAGAACCCTTCATTAGTGGCACTGTGGGATCTAGTTCCCTGACCAGGGATCAAACTGGGCCCCCTGCACTGGGATCAGGGAAGTCCCTCCACTCTGATCTTGCTTTGTTTTTGTTTGCTGTACACAAGTTATTTTTATGCCATCAGGTGATACAGTTCAGCTTCTAGGTCTTTAGTTCTGCTTATCCACTCTTCCAAATATATAAACACTACAAACTTCCTATCTTAGCCATCTATAGCACTGCTATGTTTCATTTCTTAAGTTTAAATTTTTAATCTCTCTGGAATTTAATATATGTAGTGTGAGATTAGGGCTATCCAGGTATCTCAGCTGGTAAAGAATCTGCTTGCAACACAGGAGACCCTGGCTCGACTCCTGGGTCGGGAATTTCCCCTGGAGAAGAGATAGGATACCCACTCCAGTATTCTTGCCTGGAGAATCCCTATGGACAGAGGAGCCTGGTGGGCTACATAGAGTCTATGGGATTGTGAAGAGTCTGGCATGAATGAACGACTAAGCAAAGCACAGCACCCTGTAAGAATAATCCATTTACCTTCCCCTAGCATCACTTTCAGTTTATGTGGAACGTGTGTTGCTGTATGGACCACACTCCCCCAAATAGCATAATGTCACAATTAACAGGTACCTTATTTCCCATGTTAGCCAGTTTCATTTTGTAAGTTAGACAACCACCATTATGCCTCTACACCCTTCCCAACTGCCCAGGTGAGTCCAAGTAACAACACGGGATGTTTCTCAGCACAGCTGGGAAGGGACCCTAAGTACACCTAAAACCACCAAGAAGGGGCTCCCCTGGTGGTCCAGGGGTTAAGGCTTTACACTCCCAAAGCAGGGGCACAGGTTTGATCTCTGGCTGAGGAAGTAAGATCCTCAGTGCTCTCAGGAAGGGAGGGAGGGGAGCGAGGGGAAAAAAAAACACCAAGGATACAAAGATGAAACCAGTAACCAGAGAAGAAAAAGAACGTGCTCAAGATGAGCCAGTCAGAGGAGCAGGGCTAGAACCCAGCACCGGCTCACTGTCTAGTACTCATTTGGTACAGTTCTGCCTCCTTCAGGGTCTGTGTGTCTGGGGCTGTGCAACCCCAGTCCATCAGTGTGACTCAAGGACGCATGGACTCTGGTGGTCCAGGAGTTAAGAGTCCTGCTTCCAGTGCAGCGGACGTGAGTTCGATGCCTGATGGGGGAACTGGGATTCCTCATGCCAGGGGGCAATCAAGTCGTACATACATGGCAACAACTGAACCTGTACTCTGGAACCCATGCCTCACAGCTAGAGAGAGGCCTGTGTGCCAGGGTGAAAAATCCCACATGCTGCAATGAAGACCCAGAAAGCCAAAACCAAATAAATAATTTTTTTAAGATAAAGAGATGCAGAAATCAGGCCAAGTATCCATTAGTGACTAATGAGTCACCTGGAGGCTGGGTGGAAGTTCTGACCCACTCTTCTAGGCCTTTCTCCTGGCTTCCCCCACCCGACTGCACACCTTCATACATACACACACACAACACCTAGCAGCCAGGTGGATCTGCCTGCTCTTTCCACTTCTGTGTGCTCCAGGCCCTTCTTATGGCTGAACAACTTAGGACAGACAGTCTTTAAAGCAGCCCAGAGGACTTCCTGCCTGTCCCAGCTGGCTAGAGAAGGCTAGACCCTGGGGCAAAGGAAGCCACAAGGCTGACAGATTATAGGGGCCTGGGGGACGTGGAGATAGTATTTCCAAAACTCAACTCAGACTGACCAGAAATCAAGACCAGTGCACAACAGATGAAATGTGGAGCCTTTTGTTCAAAACTTACCAAGAACTCCCAGACAGCAACAACAGAACACAGGGCACTTCTAAGCTCAGGCCCTCTATGAGTACACAGTTGGCACACCCATGAAGCCAGCTTTCAGGAAAGGATAGGGTTAGTTAAAGGGGCAGGCAGAAGGGTCCCCCCCCAGATTTCTACAGCCCAGATTTTAGGGTAGAAGTGAACTGGGGGATTAGTCATAATAGTCAAAAGGTGGAAACAACCCAAATGTCCATCAACTGATGAATATAGAAACAAAATACGGTATACCCGTACAACAGGATATCATTCTGTCATAAAAAGGAGCAAAGTACTGATACGTGCTATAACATGGACAAACCTTGAAGACAACATGATGCTAAGTGAAAGAAGCCACGTTATGTGATTCCATCTGTCTGAAATGTCTAAAATGGGTCAATGTATAGAGACAGAAAGTAGATTAATTAGTAGTGATCTCGAGCTGGGGAGGTGGGAGATAGGGGAGGGTGTTGGGATTGGTGGCTAAAGCCTACAGGTTTCCTTTGGAGATGATAAAAAAAAATGTCCTAGAATTAGTTGTCATGATTGCAACTCTGTGAAAACACTGGAAGTCCTTGAATTGTATACTTGAATCCATACCAATGGATGGATTATACGGTATGTGAATTATATCTATTATCTCTCAGTAAATTGTTACCTAAGAGGAGGAGGAGACAAGGAGGTGGAGGAGGCAGGGGAGGTGGAGGGAGTAAGAAATGCAGGAGACTGTGGAGGAAATGGAAGAAGAGAGGGAGGAGGAACTGAAAACGCCTCCCTCCCCTCTTCCTCACTCAGGTGAACTGTGTCAGAAGTCCCCTTGGCTTTGGTGAAGCCAGCATCCCCAGTCCAGCAGCCTAGCCCTCCTCTCTAGCTACGTGGGGTGTGTACTGGGGGAGGGGGTAGTGTTCTGCTTCCTCTCCAGACAATACAGTTCTAGGAGGCAGCGATGTGTACTTGAAAAAACAATAATAATTCACAGTTCAGTTCAGCTCTTTGTGACCCCATGGACTAAAGCACGCCAGGCTGCCCTGTCCATCTACAACTCCCTGAGTTCACTCAAACCCATGTCCATTGAGTCGGTGATGCCATCCAACCACCTCATCCTCTGCCATCCCTTCTCCCACTTTCAGTCTTTCCCAGCATCGGAGTCTTTTCAAATGAGTCAGCTCTTCACATCAGGTGGCCAAGGTATTGGAGTTTTAGCTTCAGCATCAGTCCTTTCAATGAATATTCAGGACTGATTTCCTTTAGGATGGACTGCTTGGATTTCCTTGCAGTCCAAGGGACTCTCAAGGGTCTTCTCCAATACCACAGTTCAAAAGGATCAATTCTTTGGCACTCAGCTTTCTTTACACTCCAACTGTCACATCCATACATGACTACTGGAAAAACCATAGCCTTGACTAGACGGACCTTTGCTGGCAAAGTAATGTCTCTGCTTTTTAATATGCTGTCTAGGTTGGTCATAACCTTCTTTCCAAGGAGTAAGCATCTTTTAATTTCATGGCTGTAGTCACCATCTGCAGTGATTTTGGAGCCCCCCAAAATAAAGTCTGTCTCTGTTTCCACTGTTTCCCCATCTATTCTCCATGAAATGATGGGACTGGATGCCATGATCTTAGTTTTCTGAATGTTGAGCTTTAATCAAACTTTTTCACTCTTTTCTTTCACTTTCATCAAGAAGCTCTATGTTTCTTCGCTTTCTGCCGTAAGGATTCACAGGTCTGTAGTTAATCCTGTGTTTGAGTCCTGAAGTTGTCCCTTTCCATCTGTGTGACCCTGAACAAATCACTTCACCTCTCTGAGCGTCTTTCTCCTCTCGGGAGCGGGAGCGATCAAAATAAGCTAATCCGGGATGACGTTCGAGGGCAAATGGCTCCTCCAGTGGGAGCGCAAGACACTGGAACCAGCTGAGCCCCTGGAACAAGGCAAGTCCGGGGCAGGCAAAAGCCAGTGCCGCGGAGCCCGCCCGGACTCTTCCGGAGCCCAAGCGAGGGCGGCAGCCCCCAGAGATGCCCCCAAGTCTCAAGCCCCGGCCCGGAAGGAAGCCAGGACGGCTGAGGGGCCCCGCGGCCGGGAGCCAGGGAACCGGGGCCAGGGCCGGGAACCAGCCGCAGCGCCGCTGTTCATCCATCAGCCGGACGAAGAGCAGAGGCGCGCTCTCGGCCCTCTGTTTGCTTTCTCGCCAATTATTGCCGCGCCGTAGCCCCTTTGTTGATACAGTAGTCCGAAAAAGTGCTAATGTTCATTTATCAGGGGGCCTGCCGGGGACTCCCACGAGTTGCGATTCTTTCCAAAATATAAACACGGGGCGAGCGTCCCAGACAGAAATCCCCATCTGTTTCCCTGGCGCGGGCCGAGAGCGAGGCGTTGTTGAAGATAAAGCCGAGGATAACGCCGCCTGTCTCCAATGGACGTCTCCCCGGCGCATTAATGACATTCCCAGTGATAGTTCCAGCTTATCTTTCAATTAATCATATATACCTTTTGCGCCCGGCCGTGCTGATTGCAGGAAAGAGGGGGCCGGCTCAGGCCGCTCCGATCGCTTTTCAATTAATAATATTTTATGTGCACAGAACGCGCTCCAGTCACCCTGGAATTTGGCTCATCTCAAAGCACCGACTCTTTAAAAGGCAAGGAAACGGATAGATTTTCGATCTCTCCTCTCTGCCCGCTTTTGTCTTTCTCTCCGGCTCTGCCTTTCTCTGGACTGAAGGCTGTTTGTTTGTCCTGCTAGTTTGGCCAAAGTGCGGCTTAGAGAGGCGGCCAGGTTGGGTCAGTCGTCCTTGGGAAGGAAGATGCATCCCTGGTGGGTAGAATCAAGTTTCCTCCCTCCTCACCTCCCACACATTCCCCCGCTCCTCCCCCCTCTCCCCCAACCACTGCAGCTTCACTGAAAGAAAACAAAAATGTTTTTACTNGAGGCGGCCAGGTTGGGTCAGTCGTCCTTGGGAAGGAAGATGCATCCCTGGTGGGTAGAATCAAGTTTCCTCCCTCCTCACCTCCCACACATTCCCCCGCTCCTCCCCCCTCTCCCCCAACCACTGCAGCTTCACTGAAAGAAAACAAAAATGTTTTTACTCAGAAACTGTGAGGACTGCAAATAAAGGTTAGGAATTACTATTCAATTACTCTTAGGAATTATTCTTTGTCTGCAGAGACCAACATGGGTCACTTCAATTTGGATTTTGCACGTATTTATCCAGTTTTGCCCTGTTTTCCTCTCTCTGGCAGCACTAAGGCCTATTTTAGACCCAAGAGAAATTACCAGATTCACAGAGGGTGTAAGGGGTTGAAAGTTATCGATTTTATTCAAATATGGAAGGCTTTCTTTCCTCTCCTTTTCATGACACCTGACCCACAAAACTATTTGTCAGCCTTAGGGACCCCCTCTATGCCCCAAAATAGGTGATAAATCTTCGCCGCCTTGATTTGCAGAGGACATGCTGAATTTTTCTCTTCCTTCAGAACTCTCTCTTAAAACACACACACACACAAACTAAAAACAGAGATCCCGGATGCAGCCTCAATGTCCCCCATTAAACGGTAATATTTCAGGCGTCGGCTCACACTAATCTTTCAAACTGTCATCGCCAGCCGCCTGGCCAGCCCATTCACTTAACAGCGCTCCCAGGACCCTCGCTCCCAGCTCTTTTCAGCGAGACGTTTAATTGAATCGGATGTGCCTCGTTTGCCAGACGTCACCGCCTCGGCGATAGGCATCCTCTCCCACTCCCCAAAAACATTCTTGAAAGGAGAGGTGGGCCCCCAAGCTGGGTTAGTTGAGGGCAATTACTGTACTATTGGAGGAAAGCCTGTATCGAGGTAGGGCCGAAGACAGGTCACTGATCTGGAGATCCGTCGAGGGAGAACACGGGTTGGGAGGTGGGTGGATGAAGAGGGTTCCTGGGGCTTGAGAATTCTCCACATTTGAAAAAAAGTCATCTCTACGAAAGACCAAGCTAACAGTCTCAGAACAGACCGTGATCTCCGGCTGGAAGACTTGAAGCGGGACTCCCCCGCTGGCACTGGCGGCTGGCGCCTGCAAGCCGAGTCGGAGGGCTCTGAGACTCCGCGATCGCTGTGCGAGGATCCGCTCCCTTTTGCCCTAGCCCGGAGGCCAGAGGTCCCGGGAGTGCGGATCTGACGAGGGGCTGGCAGAGTCCCAGCGTTGGGCCTACGCTTGACTCCTCTCGCGCCCTTCCCAGTGGCGCTGTGCAATGGTTCACTGTCAGGCTTGAGGGGCGCCTTGAGCGCGCGATGCGGAGCCTAAGGCCCTGAGCCCTGTCCTTACGTTGCCTTTCGCCCTGTGGGCCTTTCTTCTGGTCCAAACGCTTCTTCCCCAGTTCCCAACTAGTCCTGCGCCAGGAGCCAAACCCTACACGGCTCGGTTCTGAGAGAGTCCGCGCGCGCCCCCGGACTTCCCACAGAAGCCTGAGTCGTGGGAAATCCGCGCTTTCCCCCTGACAAGCCTCGCCATCGCTAGAGATAGGATAAGGCGGAGACCTTAACCTGGGGCCATTCTGTCTGCCCGGACCCTTCCTGAAATTGTACACAAACTAGAATGCCTTGCTACAGTTTTCCGGGGGTGAGCGACAGGCCCTACAAGTTTTAATCAGATCTTCCAAGGGACCCAGAGGGACGAGGCGGACTAGCACAGAGCTAGGCCAAGATCTGAGCGGGTAGATGGTTCTGAAACACTCAAAGACTGGTCTGACAGAAGATCCCTACTTTACTGACCCTGGGCTAAAAATTAACACCCCCCTCAGGCCCTCCCCACATCTGCCTGGCCCCCTGCCGCCACCGCCACTGGCCACTGCCGCAGGGGCACCCCACTGGCAGCGGCCCAGAGAAATCTTGGGGGGGCTGGGTTCAGAGTAGCCGGCCTGTCTGAGACCTAAACCTGAGCTGGGGACAGAGGCCATGCAGACAAAGGCCTAGGCAGGGAGGGCGGGTGGGGAGAGGGCGGCCAGAATGACTGAGGGGCCCTGAGCTAGGACTCCCTAGAAGACAGCTCTATTCCGAGTCGCTGAGTTGGCCTGTTGGGATTCTGGACTTGCTTTCTTATTAAGAGGAGGGCGGTCTCTCTGGGGGGAGACTGGCAGTGAATGGCGCCCCCTGGAGTTGTGTTTGTGCCACTTGCCCTGTCAGCGGTGCTCCCCCATCCCACAACCACCCACCTCGCTTTTCTGCTTTACTCACTCCAGGAGTTCCCAGGGCCTGGCCTCTTGGAGAAAGGCCACCACTAGGCCAGGTACACAGAATCCCAAATTCTCCAGAACGCCTCCCTCCGGCCATCACCCCAGAGCAAACTCTTTCCCCAATGCGTCTCTTCCTATTCAGACTCTCCTACCATCCCACCAGTAATAAATAAACTCCTGGAAATAACTCCATCCTCGAAGCCCCACCCACCCA